>JACXGJ010010098.1:0-22689 GCA_016801105.1 Esox niger | reverse complement strand
GTTATTTGTTAAGGTAATGAGTAGGGGGTTGCAAAGGATGGGGACTATAAAATGTGATAGCAGGACTGAGGTACTTTGATTTTTGCTTGATTTCCAACCACGCTTGTGTGGTTGTATTTCGATGATAATCCCATGCATGTAAAAATAAAAAACCACGATAGAACTTTTGACTCGAGACCGATATCATTTTTCTTTTACAACACTAACTGTTATATTACCCTACTGTTTCAAATAAATATCTTGTTTATCTGGAGAGCTGCTGGCAGTGCAGGTACTTCATCCAACTCTGAGTCACACCCAACCCTTTCACAATATTGTCGTGTAGCTGAGTTTAGGATATTGGTTTTATAAATTACTGTAAAATATTGAGCAACATCCTAATTAGACTGCTCTTCACATTTTGTTCTCACCTCATTCACATCCATGTGAAAGCAACTGCTTTTTAGATTTTTTGTAACTCCTTAGAGGAAGAAATCAAAGCAGACACTTGACTTCAGTGAGTTGTTGTGTGATACCCAATACTACACTGCTGAATAAAATTAAGGGAACATTGAAATCACACATCGAGTCACAATGAACCAAAATATATTAAAGATCACTATCTGTACGGTACGTTGTGTAATTCGTTGAGGACAAAATGACATAACCACAGTCAATGGAAACCAAAATCACCAGGGTTGGATTCAAACTGACACTGAAAATCTATGTAACCTTGGAAATCACAGGCTGTTCCAACTAGCGTGAATTTCATCACGGCAATGTGACTCAGTAGTGTATATGGCCCCCACGTGCCTTGGCATGCTCCTGATGAGATGGAGGATGGTGTCCTGGGGGATCTCCTCCCAGATCTGGATCAGGGCATCATTGAGCTTGTGGACATTCTGGTGCTACTTTGCGGCGGCAGATGATATAAAAGGTGACGTCCCAGACGTACCTGTTGTTACATTCATTTGCACCAAAACAGATGAAATTGACTCATAATCGCTTATGCTTCCTACCTGGACAGATGGATATCCCTGACGTTTAATGGATTTGGTGTTATACTGTGATGATTACGTTTTCCCTTAATTTTATTTGAGCGGTGTAAGACCAAGTAATTCAGCTGAGATATCTGGTAACCATCTCCTTGTACTTCCTGTTCTCCTCTTGCAGATCTTGAAGCGTGGTTGCCATGTCAATGACCGTGACGGACTGACAGACATGACCCTGCTCCACTACAGCTGTAAAGCCGGGGCCCACGGAGTTGGTGAGAATCTCAAACCATCAAAGGATTTTGAATGTCTGAACCCTCGGCACGGCTTTTATTGACAAACGTTTGTGGCTTGAGACTGATGGCCGGGTCGGTGCTTTTTGTCCGTGCCCGTCCAGGTGACCCGGCCGCTGCCCTCAGGCTGTCCAGCCAGTTGATCTCTCTGGGCGCCGACGTGAGCCTCCGCAGCCGCTGGACCAACATGAACGCCCTGCACTATGCGGCTTACTTCGACGTGCCGGAGCTCATCCGCGTGCTCCTCAAGGCCTCCAAACCAAGAGGTGAGTAGTACCAACACAACCCATGCGCCTGGTCCAACCACACGCTGTAAATAACATGAAGTCAACCCTTGTTCTTAGTCCAACTACACCCTGTAAATAACATAAAGCCAACCCTTCTTCTTAGTCCAACTACACCCTGTAAATAACATACTGTCAAGCCATGTACCTAATCCAACAACGCCATTTTAATAACATATAGTCCATCCATGTTCCTAGTCCAACTACACCCTGCAAAAACAAAGTACAAATTTGGTTTTGATAAACTTTCCCAAATACTCCTCAGAAAACATATGCACACAAAAGCTCCTTCTGGGCCTATTGATTTCCTGTGTGTCCCAGCATGTCCAGGACATGCCCTAGCTATGAACCCTTCTCCCATGCTTGTCCATCCAGTCCCTATTGAACCAAGACCCTTTAATTAACTGTGACATTGATTTCTCATCCCTTTAGTACACTGACCATTGATTGCACGCGTTTTGTCTCAGAGCTTCCCTCATGTCTATGAACCACATGTTATTATGTGTCCTTGTAGAACGGGTCTGAGTGACACCGGCTGGTGTCGATGTAAAGCTTGATGTAGATTTAAGAGACTACAGCCAGCGAGGAATAAGTACAGCATAATGTTGAATAAAACTTAGTTAAACACACAATATTTATAGTCTTTGGATAAGGTGCTCTATAGAATGCATGTTATAATATCCCTTTTGTTATCCTTGCTTGAGCCATTCATGGCTTGAAAAATAAGTCTCAGGTTGCTTTACACATTTGCTTTTGGATCTATAGGGAACACTGGTAAAAACCTACATTTTTATACTTTGGACATTGAACGAAGGATCCCAGTGTTGCAAGCACCCTGCTCTTCCAATTGAGCTAGAGGGGTGTACATTATGCTTAACATGTGAAATAATACCTGGTTTATTATATAGATAATTGCCTCTAACCTTTTCTGCTAGATATCCTGTCTGCTCTATAGTCATTCTGGGGGAAAAAACACAAACAAAGGTGTGTTATTGTAAATGTTTCCAAATATATTTAAGCATATTTAGTTAATTTGTCCCAGATTATTCTAGGTTTTGGAACACAGGAACACATAAAACCAGTTTGCTACAGACTATGGGAATGTGACATCAACCAAACACAGCACCTCTGGTACCACAGTGAAACAAAGGGAGGGGGATAGCAATCTTCTTCTTGCCTTGGAGCCTCTTGTCCAACACTACTTTCCATTTCAACATTTCAGACCAATCTCCCGGCTGCAGTACATGGTCCCATTAACAATTAACCTTGAAACTATTGGCTACTCTAATTTATATTAAATTATCCATTAGCCTACTATAGTCAATTACCTATTTTGGCAAATCTACATCATCTTCATTTTTCATATCCCAACCAATTTCTTATCTGCCAAAATACTCTCAAAATTCAAACCACTAAATCAACCAACGTATATATATTTTTCTTTCATCTTATTCATTTATAAAAAAATCTCTTGAGCATTGATGTTTTCTATCCAGAATTGTTTACCTTTCCACATTACATGGCAACTCAGATTACCAGGCATTCAGGACCCTGTACTTCCTTAGTCATCCTAGACCTTCTTATGTTACTGGTAATCCTCTACTGCAATGAAAGAGGGGAGCTTGCGCACTATGCACACAGCCTGCATATACACACATTACATTTAAGACGTAACAGTAAGGCCGTGTAACGTTTGCACACATGAACACAACCCGAGGAATGTATTCTTCCTCACACCCACACTGAGGGGCCCATGACCAAGTTGTAGCACTTAACCCTAGATCCCTTCACTTCTATAGTTCAATACAACCCAGGACTCCCAGAACATAGCTACACTAGAACTCCATGACTGGTACAACAATGTATATGTAATCTCGTTTAAAGTTTCCTTTCGTGTCCATGAATCCACAAATGGAAAGAACTGATTCAGCCTTGGTTTTGGCCAGCAACCACTATGTAGCACCATGGACTCCTGTCATACTGTATAGCTTGTCTCAACATGTCGATCAGCCGTCTCAAATAACACATTATCGTCTTCTGATTTTTGAGTTTCTTGCCTGACATAATGCCTTAAGCCCATTGGTATCTATTGTACTCACTGGTGAAAACCCAAAGAGCTCATTGCCTTTACCAATGCAGGCTGAAAATCCACACTGGTATGTTTTCAAAAGTAACAGGATATTTGCTAATCGTGGTAATGAAAGGTAGCTTGACTTGATCCAAACCTGGTTGTCCTGTCTTGTGTCCGTAGTGCTGAATTCCACATGCAGTGACTTTCACCATGGCACAGCCTTGCACATTGCTGCCTCCAACCTGTGCCTGGGGTCAGTCCAGTGTTTGCTGGAGCATGGCGCTAACCCCACCGTCAGGGTAAGGGCAATGTCCACTCAGTCTCCTTATCAGGACTACTTGTTATTGGTATATCTTATACTACTTATATTACCCAAAATAGTGATCATATACCCAGGCATTACTCTTTCCATCTGTGCCTTTGTCTCTGACAGAACGACAAGGGCCAAGGGCCGGCCGATGTCGTCCCCGACCCCATGGATATGACACTGGACAAAGCAGAGGCGGCCATGGTGGCCAAAGAGCTGAAGCAGCTGCTTCTGGACGCTGTGCCGCTCAGCTGCAACCTGCCCCGCGCCACCCTGCTAAATTACGACAACATCCCCGGAAACCTCATGCTCACCTCCATCGGCCTCAAACTGGGCGATCGAGTGGTGCTCGATGACATGAAGGTAAATGTGCGTGTGTGCGTTATTCAGATGTTCAGACTGGGAGTCAAAAGTTTCAGAAATGAAACTGCCTTACATTGTGAGCGTGTTTATCTGCAGGAGGCCATTTCAATGACTTCAATACAATTTATCTTTAACCTTAAACTTGCCAGTAAAATGGCCACATTCATCCTTTGCAGTTGAGCCTTTCTGCTTGTTGCACTGTATAAGAAAAGAATGTGAACTCTAGCAAACATGTGTCCCCACTTGTGTCAACACGTATAGCTTCGCAAAATACCGAGCAGGGATGAAATTGACATCTCGGCTCCACAACCCACAAAGCAGGTGGGTAGTCCTTGACCTGTGTGACTTCTAGCGTAACTGAACACGTTTAGCCGTGTTGTCAGGTGTTTTTCTCCGAACAATCGCATTCCCGACCTCCCTAAAAGACGTAGCGTCCTTTGGTCTGTTTCTTTGGGATTTACTCTGCATCACCCTCTGCAGCTGAAATGCAACGGAGACCCAGGTGAGGCCCTTGTCTGTCCTTGGGTCTATAACTTCCCATTGCACACCTCATCGTGCAGCGGCATTGCCCAACTCACTACCCCGTTATGGAGTTCCGTTCAGGACCTAACATAACCACGGACTCCATGTTGTTTTGTAGATTACTAACCACGGCCAGATTAGAACTGCAGATTAGCCCACTGCTCTGGTCGTCATGAGTGGGTCCTCTTCATCAAAACAATAACAATAATTGATTTGGTTTAACGGGTGTATTTCTCCACACACCAATGGAACTAGCGTCAGTAAATACATTCGATTATCAAAATGTCAAATCCAGGACAGACAAGTGAGGCCAGACCTGAACCGGGATGCCAGCCCTCACACAGTCTCTCCTTTACAGACGGGCACCTTGCGCTTCTGCGGGACAACGGAGTTTGCCAGCGGCCAGTGGGTGGGGGTGGAGCTCGATGAGCCCGAGGGCAAGAACGACGGGAGTGTGGGAGGGGTGCGCTATTTCATCTGCCCCCCCAAACTGGGTAACCAAATTTTAGTTCATTCATGACATTATTATTACATTTATTATTTACTACATCATGTGAATTTGCTAAAGACGCCATATGTTAATTTAATAATTCTGCTGCACAACAGGAATTGTCTTTTAGTGTATTCAAGGTTAACAAAGGGTTCAAAAGTGTATTATTTTTATTTCAAATTGAATACGCAAATGAACAGTCTATGTCTGTCAGGTTCTCCTCACGAGGAAAACAAATTATTAAAAACGCTTAATTTCATCAGATAGGATTAATATTAGATATAGAAAGTCATTTTCAGCTTTGGTACATTTTATTGGAGGTTTCTAATCACCTTCTCTTGTCCAAAAGGCATATTTGCACCGGTGTCAAAAATCTCCAAAGCAGTTGAGCAGGCCCCCTCATCTGTCACCTCAACGCCCAAGACCCCACGCATGGACTTCTCCCGCGTTACAGGAAAGAACAAGAAAGAGAAGAAGGAATTAAAGGAGCGAGAGAAAGGTGTGCGATTCAGTCCATCAATGGGCGTTGGGGTAATTTGTCATACTCAAGCCATGGATTCACAGGCTTCACACATTTTAAGCAGTAAGGCCAGAGTGAGCACGGTACCATGACAATATGTTCTTCAGGGCTTGGACACAGCTTTTAGCTGTTGTGTATTAGTCATAAGCCACAGAAAACCAGAGGTGTTGCTGTTCCAAATCGGTTACCAACAGAATTGGAACAGTAAAAGAGAGATTATTCAGCATTTAGAGGTTATAACTAGTGCTGTCAAACAGTAATCGCATAAACATCTGTAGTTAATTGCGATTAATTGTGCAGGAGCTGTCTTATTCCAAGTTAGTCCATTAGAACAGGGTATGTCATGGCCCTTAAATGTATCCCCTCAAAATACCATAATGATTGATAGAATCTATTGGTGTCCCATGTAAATCTAAATAGAAAGTCTATGATCCAATAGTTCTACAATATTCTACCATTGTGCTCTTGAGGCAACAAGAACAATGACAATGATATTAGGATTCTGTTTAAAACCCATCAGCCCCTCTAGTCAGAAAGCTGCAGGCATGTTATCCAACACTAAATCACATTTATGCTTTTGGTGCTATTATACTTTTTTTAGGCTAAAATCTGTTTCGAATTGTAATTCAGTTCAGAGCCTGCAAACACGTAGCATTTTTGATAGGTGTTTCGCCACAACCAAATACATGTGTCTTTATTAAATGAATTCCAATAATGTAGGTTACTTAGAGGCAAAGGTATATGGTAGGCATGGTAGCTAGAGATGTTTATCCACAAACATTAATCAGGATCAGATAGGTAATTTATTTATGCTCAGCATGGAAGCTGTTAGCTTCGCGATTAGAATATATTTTAATAGAAATGCGACTGGTGAGAAAATTCA
Organism: Esox niger; assembly: GCA_016801105.1. Lineage (NCBI taxonomy): Eukaryota > Metazoa > Chordata > Actinopteri > Esociformes > Esocidae > Esox > Esox niger. The sequence continues at coordinate 15,985 of JACXGJ010010098.1, read as the reverse complement.
TCTCTAGTTTAGGCTAGCAACAACATAAACATAAATTAACTTTCCATGCTAAAATCAAGGTTAACACGTGGATTTGTGCACGCAGCATCTAGGGATCAGTTTGAGAAAAGGCTAAGAGGCGCGGCTGTTGTAGATATTCCAATTTCCAACTTGAAACAGATGGTGTTCTAAGGTATTAGTGAGTATGAGTATGAGTACTAACGTGCTGTTACACCCCGTTTACACATAAACGGCATGAGGTCGAAGAATTGGTAAGTGCTCCATTTAACGATGAGATTCACAGACAAATGACGAGTAAACACAATTCACCACATGAATGCGTAGGTTACTGTCCATTGTTATATTGAAAGAGGTTAATGTGAAGCTGTCTGGACCACTCCAGCACAAGTCAAGAGCCAAAAAAAGTTTCCCATAGACTTGCATATAAATAAGTGACAGCCCCCTGTCAAGAACTAACTATGGTTCTGAGGCTTAAAAAAGTCAAATGTGTCAACGGTGACAAAATAATTAATGTTGTTAATGGCATTTTTAATTAAGCATTAACATGTTAATTTTGACAGCCCTAGTTATAACCCATCAGTGTGATAATGCCAATATTTGCTCATAATTACCCTGGTTACCTCTTTATAATAGCAATAAGGCACATCTAGGCTACACTCATACTATCCGCCCATCGGTTTCCAGGACCCAAACTATGCTGCAAGATTTCGTAACACGTCATAAAATCTGAACAATGAATTGATTCCAGCAGCACTGAGGAAGAAGTCCATGTCTGTGGCTAGTTTGGATCCAGACGGGGTGAAGGTAGAACTGGGAGACCAGGTGCTGGTGGCCGGTGTAAAGCAGGGAATAATACGCTTTTACGGAAAGACAGACTTCGCCCCAGGTAGTTGCTTTCACATTCTTACACCGATGTTGGTCATGATATCACTGTTTAATCAAGTTGATATATTAATGGTATCTTTGTTCCCAGGTTATTGGTTTGGCGTGGAGCTGGAGCAACCCACGGGAAAACATGATGGGTCAGTCTTCGGTGTCCGCTATTTCAACTGCCTGCCGAAATACGGTGTCTTCGCACCCCCATCTCGTGTCCAGAGGTACTAAAATAACTGTTTTCAAAAAATGGCCCTAAGGTAAAATAAACATACTGTATAAGTATATTGATAAATGTTATATTGCGTAAGTACGCTTAAATGTCATAATCTCACAGAGCCACACAAAAAAAAGCCAAAGATGTCACGATGGTAAAGGTTGAGTCTGAACAGGTAACATTCATAAACGCTGCTGTTAATGATCTCTCAGGATCGGCGGACCAAGGGACGGTCAAAGTGGTGATTGCACATTGGTGAAAAAAGTCCACCAGGTGTCTAGTAAGTGTCTGGAGTCAAATCCAATCACGTCAGTCAGGTGACCACCTGGTTAACTGTAAGGTGTGCTTTTCAATACCCTGACACACACTTTCTTTGTTTAGTGAACCAGCCAAAGCGTAATTTCAGCGCAGTGAGGTCACCAAAGGACATCACTTCTGAGAGTTCCATATCCAGGTTTCAATGTTGTCTTTAACTGTTGTTTCTGGAATGGAAGAAATATATATGAAGTCATGAAAACTTAGGAAATTTACAATTTCCTAAGATATACAACAATATATCTTCAAACAAATGTATGTGATTCAAATATATTTCAAAATGCACGTCACACATTCCAATACATGTTCAAATGTATCTATTCTTTTTAGCAAATTTTTATATTTCAGATATCTGTATCCTTAGTTGCCTTCCCAAACTATAGTTAAATGTTTGTTGTGTTTAAATAAATCTGATGAATGCCAACAAAGACGTGACTCCCTCTTCTCGTTCTTTTCACAGGTTGTTGTTCTGCTGTTGGTTCCCCTGGATGCTCCGTGCTGAGATGCAGTCTTAACAACATCTTCCACCACCACACACATTCCCCTCCTCAAAAGAACTCCTGCTCTCCTACTCTCGGTGTCCATCTTTCATTTGTGCTTTTCATTGTGAATCTACCAGACTGTTGCTGTCAGAATAACAGTAGTGAGCCCCCCCACCCACTCCCTCCATCTCCCCTCAGTTCCCATGATCGCAGTCAGTCCTATAGCAAAACCTAGTGCCTTGTATCCTAACTAACATCCTGCATTCCGTTTTTAACACTAATAATGAGACTAAATAATTGTAGATCTGGGACACAAATCCTACAAAAGTGATAATGGAATAGATATAATCACATGTTTTGTACATTTCTCAATTTTGGTGTTGATTGCTGGTACTTACCCACCCTTGTCAGAAGTTGCCAAACCCAATAACCAGTCAAACCCCATGGCAAATCAAACCCCATGATCTGTCAAAACCTCATGATCAGTCAAACAGCTTCTTATGCCGTGGGGCTTCTTCTAGGGAACCTTTCAAATGGTTAAGTACATGCTGCTTTCTTTTTGTTTTTGCTGCTGCTTCATCCTAATTTCCAGTATTTTAAACGGGACCAAGGGCCTCATTCATCCTACTGTCTGTGTGAACAGATGTTTGGTGATCCTGTCCTTGTAAAGGTGCCCTCTGGTCACATGATTACCCTACTGAAATTGCTAAGCTCCACCAAAAGCACACTGGTCTCAAAAAGTGAACTCACTTTGTCTCGTATAACCACCAATCACAATCAGAATTAGGCTCAGGTGTTCTTCGAGTCCTTTGGGAGGGGAATGCACTGCTCTATCTCTTTTAATAGGCTAGAATTGATTACCGTTCTTGTTTTCAAACCAATGATTGGTTTGCTGGAAATACATTTGAGATTGACGACCAAGTGACTGCAGTGCACCTTTAAAGGGACGTATCCAACACGCGGATGTGTGAGTCACATCATGTTGTTGCTTTATCTTTGCGTTATCACGCCTTTTTATGTGTTATGATGTGACATGAACATGACAGCTATGTTACTCTACTCTCATACGTCAAACAGAAAACAGGGTTTAATATAATTCAGGATTCCTTCATTCACTGTTCCTCCACTTGCACTCTTGAGTATTTTCCCAAATGTTGTTTTGCAATGTGTATTATTGATTTTGCTTGTTACCGGGCTTGTGTACATTTTAGTATGCTTTCACAAAAAATGAGGTTCCTCGTTTCCGGTAGCCTATTAATAGCATTGACAGATGCCCTTGAGTCACTTATTTTAGGAAAGGTAATAACAGTGCATACATTCATGCTAATCAGAATGTTAATCGCTGAAGGATTTTTACGGCAGGAGCGAACGCACCCCTCAGACACCTCTGTCAATAACTGGGTTCAAATAAGACTTTTCCATTACTTGGTTTACGGTGTTCGTGGCACTTTTAACCAGTCACTCTCGAATCCTAGTTATGCTAACCAAAATAGCTACTAACCCCAAAATGCAATGCCACATAAAGTTAAGGGAAGCCACTAAGGTTCATTGCTTATGCTGGTGTTGTCTTTGTTGTGTAGCATGAAGTAGCATTAACGTAACTTTGCAAAATCCTTAATATACGTTTTCTGAACTGGGTAATGGTACCACCATATATTTGACGGGAGTAAAGGTACACGATTCTTGATAGAAATGTTCCCCTCCCCCATCAGGAGGGTTAATTTCAGTTCCATCTGCAAAAACAAAACCCCCGCTAGCTCTGCACTTCCCCTGTTTGGCTATCACCTCACTTCTCTCAACGTTAGACTTTGGTAAATTTCGTGAACGTGAGTATTAGACACAAAAAATCTGACCATTAAAACGTGTGTGCTTAATGTAAAAATGTAAGAGTATGTGCATAAAACAGCAATATTTAACCTGTGTATCTTATTACATTATATGGAGTCTGGTCTACTTAACACTATAAGCACAGATTGAGGGACGAAAAAATACCTGAACTCACTCATGCACTCTCTGGACATCAGTGTGAACATACTATATTATACCATAGGCACCAGATCTCAGATAAAACATGTAATGATCAGGAAGTGATCATGTCAGGAACTGAATGCAACGATGTGTGCCTGTTTTGATATTGCAAATGTGCTGTTATGACTAGATCCTTACAGCCACTGAATATCAATAAACTCTGAGTTAGAGTCACTAGTATATCCAGTTTGAGAGACACTAATCCATTTTGCCTCAAGTTCATGCAATGGAATACCTATGAACATGTGCCAATTGGAACTTGAATGCTGTTATCATACATTTTATTTGTTAGCATACTTACTCTGGACGTCTCTGTTGGATAATTACGCTCAACTGATACTGTGTCAGGAATTGGAGTTTCTTTAATATTATCAGCATTCCTGGTAGTAGATAAGTAGATTGTCCTGACCCCCAGACTGAAGGATTTGATGATGATTATGGTGAATGCATCACCATGATTTGTTCATCTTTACCACTCAAGATATGCCATTCGAAATAACTACAGAATTCAACATTGTTCCAATTTGCTAAATGCTTGAGTTGAATAGTTAGTTGATTGACTGACAGATTTAATGTGCAAGTAAAGGGTCATTTGAGATTTATATGTACCAAGATGATAGAAATGTGTAGATATGTCATCAGCTTTACACTGGTAGCAAACATGAAAATGTTACCCCTGTAGGTATTATGACCACAAAGTAATTGATTACCTTAATTTTGTCAGTAGATGTCACTTTATCATTTAAAACATCAAAATGACCTACATGGATGAGTCTCTTCAATTAAGTTTATTCAACTACATTGTAAAAAATAGAAAATATTTAACCTTATTAGATGGTGTAAAGTACAGTACTGTCATTAGTTATTCTAAAACTTCTCAACAAGCATAACATCTTCATATACATTCTTGTCATTGCTGTTAGTTTAACAAAATAATTTGCCTCCTGACACATTTTTTGATAATTTCACAAAGTGTACTTTTATTTTCCAGTTTTATAGTGTGTCTGTGCCCTATACTGGTAACAAAACAAATCTATGTGTTCAGTAAACTATAATGAGCTTTGGAGGACTGTAATGTTGGATTTAGTACTGGTGTCATGAATAATATTCATTGCATGCTGTCTATTTTCCAACGGTTTCTTTTCCCAACGGTGTAACTCGGCATGAAAATGCTTATAATTCCAAGTCTGATTATGAATATAATAAAGTTTGGTGTTGTTTTCTACATTTTCTCTCAGTTGTTTTTTTTTCAAATGTAAACCGCTCACACCTTGACAAATATCTCAAATGTGCCAATTGTGATGGTCTAAAATTTTATTACCAAAAACACCAAATAGGTAATGGCCTTGAGGCTTAGTGAAAATACACCTTAAGGTGTTTTAAAATGCTTTTGTTTGCTGGAATCTTTCTGATACTGCTATCCAGTCTATGTTTTTTTAACCATACCTAGAGAAATGTAGCCTACATAATAATCTTTGATTGGCATTATGTCAGCTCAATTGGCAGCTACAGTCTATATAATGAGTTTTTGAAAATAAATCCATCACACATCCTTTGTAGGTATAAAAAATGTGTTGACTAGCACTGAAAACTAATTAAATTATTCATATCTAAGGGAAAGTGTGTAACTTTCTTGGTCAAAACTTACAGCACATGGTTGGTTGTCAGAGGCCTTTAAATCATTTGTTTATTTGGGAGAACATGTAAGATGGCAGGCAAATGTCCAAAATGTTGTTTAGATTAACACTGAACTGGTTAGGAAGGAACCTGCTGCCTGAAATGTGAATAATGAAAAAAAAAATTGTCAAATGTATTCTCAAGGCTAGAAGAACTCCTTCAGTGCCACTTCAAAAAATATGATTAAATGCAGTAAACTCCTCATTATTAACTAATTTGCATACATTTTGTCTTTAAGAAAATGTTTAATGGTGCAATATGGTTTGACTTTTTTGAAGCGGTCCATATGGAATAGTCCAAGTTTATCATAAAACACATATAGTATATTTATGTTCAAAGGATAATTACTTCCATGAATCTCAATTGCATCAAAGGAAAAAAGGTGATTATGTATTTCATGTCTAGTTTTTTCACGTATGTTAATACTCAAGTATCAACCATGTCAAACTGACATCTGTGGGAAGGTGTTGACCACCATGCATACCATAGTTGGCCAATAGGTGTCACTAATATATAACTTATAATCTACTTTATAAACGTCACAAAAACCTAAATTGATGAGTCATACTCCTTCCACGTGTGCGTTTTATTCAAGGACATTATACAATTGTACTAGTACACTATGAAAATATTTTAAAAAACTTCTTAATATGGTCTACATTTGCATACAAATGTCACAGTCAGTTATTTTACACATTATTTTTCTAGATTAAATTGATATTATACTTCTCCAGATTATACATTTTTGTTTCTGATTCAAAATATGTAACATAGCTAGAAAGTCTGTAAACTGTAATGAAATTATGATGTTAATATTCATTGAATACTCGTTATTTTTGCCACATTTTTATATTCTAATCGTCTAACTCTGCATGAAAATGCTTGTGATTCTTACCCTGTGAATACATTATTTTTTTGTTAAATGATAAATCTCTCGAATTCGCAGTCAACACATTGCTCACATCTGTATTTATTTCTGGTCCAACAATTGAAATGCAAGATGCCCACCGTTGGTGTTGCTAGTGTAGACGTAAGGCATAGGCCTAAACTGAAAATAAATGGAAGGAAATGTTCTCATCGAAGAGAGATGTTTCCTTGGAAGGTGCGGTTGTTATAAATTGCTGTCCAGTCTATTTTTGAGGTAGCTGTGAATGGGCAATGGGCCTTGGTGCCACTCTTCTGCTTCTTTCGGCGCGCACGACGGTTTTTGAACCATACCTGGGTAAGAAAAAAAACATGTCAAGCCCAGAAATCAGGTGAAACCTACAATAGTTGAAAGATACGAAATAACTCCATTGTTAAACAATAATTTTCTTACCCTAACAATTTCCTCTGAGAGTCCCGCATTCCTGGCTAGTTCGGCGCGTGCCTCCACGCCAGGGTAATCTGTGATGTCAAACAGCTGTTCCAATTCTTTCGTCTGGCTGTCGGTGAACACAGTGCGCAGTCTGCCCCGGTTTCTTAAGTTTCCACTTTGGTCCAACTTAGTGCAAAGGGGGTACGACTCTGAAATAGAAATAAACACGATTGAGTAAAAAGCAAGCAATGACAGTGTGCAAGCAATGAAAATGTGCCTAACTGAAAATAGACAGGCCTGAAATATACAATTATTGCTTTATGAAGATGTAACATACAGACCTAAGACTTTGTAACTTTGAATTTAACTTAGTTGGCATCACACTGTCTATATTGGCAGATTATTACATATACTGCTATAGCAGTATATGTAATAATATAGATGCAGCTTACCTCTTTCATCGATTGGAACTCTGTGATAAGACGCGGTAAAATACCAGTCTGCGTGTTGACAATGAAATGATCCATATCCTAAATAACTGCCGGTATAATCAAAAGTGTGCGACGTCGTCGGTACTTGCTGCACGTGGCTGGTTGTCAGAGGCCTAGGCATATCATAATTCCAATTTACATGTTGTCCGTTAGAGTGTCCATGGACAAAGATACCAGGCAAATGGCCAACATTTTGTGAAGTTTCGGATCCACTTGGATATGGAGATCCCACTTCTGAACCTAAAATGTGATCGATGCTGAAGTTTGAGACTTTGCTGGAATCCATTCTCAGTTCTAGAAGAAGACCCTCACAAAAAGTTAAGTCTGCGTGTCTTACCTCTCCAACCAAGACACTGTCTCAGCTAAAATGATGAACTCCAGATTATATACTCCTCCGGTGTCACTTTACAAATTTGATTTGATGTAAGATTTAACACCTCATTATTAAGCCATTTGCATTCCTTTGTACTAAAGGATGGTAATGGTACTCTGTGGGTTAATCTGTTTGAAGACGTCCACCTTTAACAGTACAGGTAACACCATGAAAGAACACATTTGGTTCAAAGGATAAGGACTTCTGTGATGCATTTTCATCAAAGAAAAACGCAAAGATGTATTGAAATTGTCCAGACCTGTAGATGATTGTGTCAAAATTTGATTCGGTGATCAGATTCGTTCGAAACAGTTGATCGGTTACTAGCATAATGTATGGTAATATGTATGGTGTCTCACAGATAAACGTTTGAGAAACATTTATTATTTATTATCATTAATTTATTATGTCGAACTGCATATCTTAAACTATAGGCTGGGGCATTTACATTACGTTCGTGATTCATAACATAGCCAGAGTCTTCAAAAGAAACATAGACCTAGAGTAGCCTAATCTTTGATAACATAAATTCTGTAGGCTAATAAACATTTTTATGAATATATCTACTGATCTTTAGTATACGTGGGCCATCTACATTTCTCATTTTTCAAGATTTTTTCAAGATTTCACAGCCGCCTTGTGTAGCCAATGTTGAGTATTTTTTTCTGTTATGCCTTTTTTGATAACCCAGTTATGTAAGGCCTTTGTTTAAAACGTGCTGCAATTATCTTGGTATCCAGCTGGGGGAGCTCTTTTCCTTGAGACGAAAAGTGTGATTGTTTACTTTGATGGTAAGTAGGGCACGAGCACAATCTATTGAAGGCGAAACGACGAGACAACTAATCAATCAATGACTGATACTAGCACCTGAATCCCAACTGTAAACGTTTGTAAAATGTTCAACACCAAAACTGTCGTTTTTGTAACATCCTTTGATCCGTTGTTTGCACACGTGTCACTATTTACGCACCAAACGGATCAAAGCTAATGCGCCTACTCGATTCCAGTCAATTACCGGAGCCAATCAGAGCTGCTTTCTAAATCCCTTTGTAAATAACCGAATATAAGCTATGCAGGTTAGGTGACTGTTTAACGCATGCCTACGCTATTCACATCAGTCGAGACTAACATGCATTTTTACTGTAGGCAGTGCATCATGGCAATCAGAAGAGTTAGCAGATATTTGTCATATCTGAAATTGTAATTTAACGTTTGTCTCAGGATGATGTACCATTATATATTATGGCCTCCATCATATTTCAGTAATAAGGTACCTCAGGGTTGTAGAAAACGGTAGATATACCAAGGCTAAGTTGAAATACCACATAGCTCAACATACGAGGTGCCATATGGGTATTATAAACTCAATACCACACCAGAACACACAATCAGAAAAATAAGTATTTATTTAATCAGAGCTTGAATCACCTAATGCATAATATCATTTAGTGTAGACTGAAAAATGTGTTTCTAACTCAGGTATACAAGTCAGGAATGACATGCTGCTGAAACAAAGGCGGCTAGTGTGAAGATCAATCATCCTATACTCTGTGCTCCAGCATCAATGTAAAGAAACTCAGATGGACATCAATGAGGGCTATAAGAAAACAGACTGTAGCAGGGTCTTTAATGTCAAGTCTGCATAAGCTACGTGGCATTGTAGGTTAGGTTACACCATAACAATGGTCGCAGCATGTTTTAATTAAAACGATTCTGTGGTTGACATGGCAATTTCTGTGGTTTGATGTGTCTTGTCAATTGCTGCATCCAACAACATGTAACATTTTGCATCTGTCAGTGAATACGGCCAAGTGAAAGCATGACATCGTTGCTTGAAATCCTTGACATCATTAGACGAACACAGTCAGACATGAGAAATCATGTCAGACCACTGCTACAAGGATACACTGTTCCTGCCCAGTCCCATACCTATGATGAAATAATAATAAGTCAGTTTATTTCATCTGTCGTTCTCAGCCTGCAATATTTGTTGGACCAACATTCACATAACAAGACTTGCATTACGACTCAGATTTTGCTGTCTACATGCACCGACAATTTACTAGTTGACTACAGTTTTTACCCAGCTTTGACCTATTTCTCATAAAGACGAGCTATGCGAAAGCCTGCCGCACCTTCGCTCTCTTCTCTCATTAAACTGAATAGTCAAAATAGTGGGATTTATTTATTTATTTTTAGCAAGGTGCCTCGTCCTCTGCACCAATCGATTGGCCTGGCAAATTGGGAGTTATCCCTGATCAGCATCAGTGTTCCTGCCTGATGAAGAACAAGCGAAGCCATGGGTTGTTTTGACTGTCATTGAATCCCAGGATTTGTTCAGCTAGGACCAGTTGAAAGTGTTACTTGAACTATTCCATCTCAGCTGAGATGAAGACCAGAGTTCACTGCAGCTTTTTTATCAATGGGAGTAGCTGTGAAAGTAACAGGAAAAATGGCCATAATGCATGGACATGGATGTTATTTTCGCAGTGTTTACATCTTGGGTGTTTTTGGGGGAACCTAAAGCTACTCGGGGTTAGCAAAATGGGATCTAGAAAACAATCTAAATGCTAAACGAGTTGCTTACTTCTGACAGTTGGAGCTCACACCAGTATTAGAGTATTTTTTTCTCACAATATTACCTCTACAAATCAGTGCTGACAACTGGATCAAAATTCATCGCCAATTCAAACCACCATACAAGGTATGTGAATATTATATGCATATCACATCAACTATGCATGAAAAGCGGCTCAATTTGCCAGCCCACTTGCATAATGATTTGACTTTAACGATTCACGCTCAGTGTGCCAGCCTAGAGCCTGTCAGCCTGTCTGCCTAGTTGCAATGCCGGCTACGGACTGTAGGAGGCAATACACCTTTCACGCCCCCCAAAAATGCTACAACACTCCAGATCCATTACATAACACGTCACGCTTTAGAGGACACCTATGGAGGTTATTAGTCTAACAAAGGAAAGCAACAAAGGCTGATGGAAGGATGAAATAGATGGCAGGGACAATCAGCATAACATCAACAGAATAGGGGCCACCTGTTTATACCAGGTTAAGAGGTCTGACTGGGGAAGGACATTTTACCCATTAGGTGTTGCTGTTAAAGGCACCGTCTCCTGGGAGGGTTTTCCAGAAATGGAAGGGAGCAGCTGTTTTAGTCCCCAGCCTGCGGATAATACTGTGATCCCTGTCAGACCTTGCTCACCTTCCTTGCACTCTTCAGGCCTCGCTAAACGACTGTCCCACTATACTATTCTACCATTAACTGCCCACCTCAAGACTCTGTATGCTGTGTCACAATATCTCCAGAGCCATCTCACTGTCCACTTCCTGATACCAACAGTGTATTTACATGCAGACGCCTCAAAATGCAATTAAATGATTAGGCCACACAAAATACTATTGTCAACTTGGTTTCTTCCCTGAATCGCAAATTAGATGGGAAAACATATTTTTGTGTGTGTTTTTCCCCTGTCCAGTCAGCATGGTAATCCTGTAATGTCAACTACTGAAACCCTATGTTGTCCTTTCTACAGAGCTCTGATAATGAACATCACCCCTGCACCCTGTCGAAATGAAGCCTGCGGCCTCTTCACCTTTACGCCTCAGTGGCTCTGGGGTCTATTGTTACCTCGGACAGGCCAATTGGAGAGCCCCCTTCCATTCCTCCCGCCCCTGCATAATTAACGCAGAGAAAGGACGGGGATTCAGCCCACTCCAATGCATAATTATAGTGTTTTTTGTTCATAATTAGCAGAGAGGGTAATCCATTCAGACGTGTTCAGTGAGTTATCTCAAATGCCCCACGTTCACCCCCACCCCCCTCCACCTCCCATGCTAAATAGAGATTTCAAGCCAGCTTCGGTTGGAGAGGGGAAACACAGTAAGCATATAATCTCTCACCCCCCCCCCCCCCCCCCCCCCCCCCCCCCCCCCCCCCCCCCCCCCCCCCCCCCCCCCCCCCCCCCCCCGGTCTGTTTCTGCTGAAGTACCAACGTAAATCGTCTGACTGAGCTGAGCCCACAGTCCTACTCTGAGACATGAGCCGAGAGAGTGGAGCCACCCGCTCTGATTCTGACATGAAAGCTTGAATCTGGTTCCCCCCGTCTCTGTCCTGCTGTTCCACAATGAGGTTGCGTGCCCTGTATGTGACTACATATTGGTAAATGTTTGCTTTTCGAGGCCATTCCTTTGTTTCACTGTAATCAACAAAGGTTCTCCTTGGGGAGGAGATGCTGGCTGCCTATTAGTGCAGTGTGACTTAATCCGGTGCAGCTCCTCTAACTACACATACAATTAGCATGAACCCGGTATGGATCCTGTCTGTTCACTTTCCCCTTAAATCCGCGGGTGGACTCAAAACCATGGGGTGTCTGAGTCACATCTTTGTTCTAGTGCCTTCACTATTTATGTAAGCCCGAGCCATTAGATATAACTTTCTTCACGACAACTGGGGTGAACATGATTGTACATTGTTGTTAGTATGAGTTATGAAATACTACATCTTAAAAATAAAATGTAATGTAATTTACTTCAGTCAGGCTTTTCATTTTGCTATCCTTACGTTAATAGGCCGATATTTGAATATGTACGTATCCTGGCTGAACGAGAGGCTACGCAAGTCTGTAAAAACATTTGAAAGTATTTCCATTAATTCAAATGACCCAGGCATCTGTCTGTGATTTTTTTTTTAAACACTGTAAAATAGCATTTGATGCAGGCAATGAGAGAAATTAGATTGGCCACTCTGTATTTTTTCAGTTTGTGAATGATTGGATATGGCAGTTATTTAGGTCTGTTCCTTTTCATAACTGAATTGGCAGTACGTGACATATGTACAGTAAGCGGAAGTTTACTGCAGGTGCCCTGAATAGAGCGCCGGCGAGGGGTGTGGTTTAGAAGTACCTGTGACAGGTCAAGTTACCTCCTATCTTCGAAACTCTTGTGCGTTATGCTGATAGTGATTACATTCGCAAAACAAAGAGGTCAAACGAATCAAATAATATCCCGTGGTTGATACTTCAAACCTGCGCAAATTTCCTCCGAATTTTGGCTAATGGATTTTTAATCGTGCTATTAGGGGCTTTCAAGTGTCAAGACCCCGGTTGTGTGTATCCAAACGAAGTACAATCGTAAGTTCCCTAGTTTGTTTATCTGTTTCGATGCTATGTAACTTTTGAGGTAACACGTTTTTACTTTAGAGTTCGCTCATTAGTGTTAAGGCGTGCTTTTATAAATATTGTATCTCAATGCAAGGCAGCATGGTGGGTCATAAACAAAATATTCAAATTTGGCAGATGTTGGTGCTAGTTTTAAGAGCTGAACTTGTGTAGTAGTAAACCCAATGTGTATCTTTTGTGGGTAATTGTTTTTTTTTAACAAGAACCGGTTACTGTCTTGTCTGGCTGCTGGGCTGTGTAATTGAAGGATGCATGACTCATTTGTAACAGGTGGACTGCCTGTCATGTCTTGGGGTTACAACTTCTTCAGGATGTGCCCTAAATAACCCTAGGGTTACAACTCACAGTGGAACCAAATACTCCTTGCCTTCTGGGGTTTCACAGAAATTTTTATTCTTCCTACCAAGTAGAGAACGCTACCTTAACAACATGAATGTCACTTTTGCTGGCCAAAATGACACTAAATAAAGCACAATCACATATGCCAAATAGTGAAATGCTTGTCCTTTTTCAGTGAACAGCAATTTGATGAAAGGATTGTGCCCATTTGAGCAGCGGTTGACCTGACTCAATTGGTGTGAGCTAATTAAACACCCTCATCAGTGGCCCTGGCGTAAATACTGAATGAACAGAACCAGTTGGTAAGGGGTTCCAAGCCCCTTCCATTATTTTCTTACCATGGACATTGGAACAGAGGTCCATTACATATCAGACTGTGTAACAATGAAACTAGCTTTGAGATGTGTGTTTCAGGGCTTCTTTGAGTTACCATCGGATGGATGTGAATCAGCATGAAAATCACAGGCCTTTCTCACCATGCCTGTGTTGATCGGATACCCTCATTGTCTAGGTTCCAAGTCAGATGCGCTGAGACACAGTGAGCCCTCTGACGTGAGGATAATCTACATAATAGCATCTGGAAGTGGCTTAGAGCACCTCTCCAAACTCCCTACAGGGAGTGGAGAGGTGCAAATCAGCAGATAACGAATTTCAGAAGTGATTTGGATTCATGCTCTTCAACAATATTCCCTGAGTTGGAGCTTGCAGGTTCCTAACGAGCCGCAGGGAGTCACTGAGGTGCGTTGTGGCTAGCTGACACAGTCTATCATTCCTCTTACCAATCTGGGTTGTGTTCAGCCCATTAAGACTGGTCTTTCCTGGGACTCCGGGACACTGAAGTTCTACTGTAAGCAGGCTATGATCTCGCTGCCTTAGGTCGCTGGGCTTCTTGGGCAGCCCGCCATTTCTCAAAGTGTCATTTGTGTTTGTTGGCTTTCATTCCCGTCGATTTTTCTCTTGGACTCATTTGTGGCACAACTAAGCCGGATCCATTGAAATCCTGTTCATTTCCTTTGTAAACAGACAATGAAGTTACTACAGAACATGAAATATTGCAAGCTTCCGAGTCTAATTGTGTGCTCTAGCCCTGTAAGAACTGAGTTCCATTCCCTTGTCTTATGTGCGAGTCTGCGTAAGAATCACTCAAATGACGTCACTAAAGGAAGGAATTGCTTTGCGTTTGTGCTAAGACTGTCCCCACAAAGCCATTGTTTGCTTCTCAGTGCTGGGCTTCTAGTAAATTAGATTTTTTTTTCTTCTCTTAGCCTTAGTTTAACTGTGGTATCCAGGACACTAGTTTCCCATGCCTGATCAAGCACAGCAGTAGATCATATCTCTTCAATGAGGGCTATATCTGACACCAAGGATAATCTGTGTACCCTAAAGTGTATTTGGCAACACAATCTCTGCATGTTCCCAGCACAGCCTCTTGTTGCTTTGTCCTCACATCATTTATCTCTTTTCTGTCCTCATCCTCCGGTGCTCATCTGCAGAACCAAAGCCTTTTAAACAAAAAGACCAAAAGGAAAGTAGAGCAACTTGACCAGGTCCATATAAGTGTTCAGATGTCTTTTCTCAAGGTATATGCAGTGTGTTCAGCGACGATTAGCGGCACACAGCTAACTAAAAATACTTCCTCTGTCTCAATCACCGTCAACCGTCCCATGAGGATGGAGGCACTGAAGCCTAAACCGGGAAGCTGCACTGGGAAACTAACCCAGTTCCCTGTAGAATGAACAGGTCCCTCTGCCACTCCAATTTAGCCCATTCTTGTTACCAGTCTGTGTATATAAAAACATTATATATTGCTATTTTTTACTAACTGCAGGAATTATCATCTTCATCCATGTACTTTGTCAGCACGTAGCCTACATTTCTGTTTATTGCCATAGTCAGAAGGTACGCTGTAGCATGTTCTCCTTAATAATCTATTTGCCTGCATGGTATTTTCCATACATTCTGTCTAGGAAATGCTGTACATCGTAGTATGGCCTCTTGTTTCCATGCATAGTTGAGTTATTGCTGTTGTGCATAGGATTTCACCACTGTAGCCTTGGATTGCTTCCAAACACACCATTGTAGTAAAAGTTTAGCCAAAATGCTTTGTATTGATGTAATTCTAGCAGCCTGTAAGACGATAAAGCTTTTTGTGTAAGAAAAGTTCTTAACCAAAATTGTATTAGTGTGCATTTGTGATACACATTTTTATATATATATATATCTCTCTCTGCTGTCCCGGGGCCATAGATCTTATCGGCGTGTTGTTTTCATCAGTCTCATTAATACAGTCTCTCACTTTCACAGTTTCTCCTCTCTGTTCCAGGTTTCTTTTCTACATAGTCAAGTATAAGGCAGGCCAAACTGAACCAAATGGTTAACAACTGTAAACATTTACAAGCATTTCAACCACATTCAGTGGATAAAATGCTTGTTTTTGTTTTTCTACTATTCATCTATGAGAAAGGACAGTTGCCTAAATAGGAATCGGATGAGTCAAGAAAAATCTGAAATCCCACAAAGATAGACAGATTACCTAGGTGTCCAATTGATTTTATTATGGTTAAGCATGTCAAGAACATGTCATTAGTCCTGGCAATATCCACAGAATTACCCCAAATTGTCTTTCTATTGTTTCTCTGTATTTCTGTTCCATAGCTGAACATCTTTTAATGCAATTCATTCATCTTTTACACTCCAGA
>JACXGJ010010097.1:11569-22878 GCA_016801105.1 Esox niger | reverse complement strand
ACTGATAGAACCACTGGGTCTCTGTACCATCCACCCTAGACTGATAGAACCACTGGGTCTCTGCACCATCCACCCTAGACTGATAGAACCACTGGGTCTCTGCACCATCCACCCTAGACTGATAGAACCACTGGGTCTCTGTACCATCCACCCCGGACTGATAGAACCACTGGGTCTCTGTACCATCCACCCTAGACTGAAAGAACCACTGGGTCTCTGTACCATCCACCCTAGACTGATAGAACCACTGGGTCTCTGTACCATCCTCCCTAGACTGATAGAACCACTGGGTCTCTGTACCATCCACCCTAGACTGATAGAACCACTGGGTCTCTGTACCATCCACCCTAGACTGATAGAACCACTGGGTCTCAGTACCATCCACCCTAGACTGTTAGAACCACGGGCTTCGTAACGAAGGCTTAGCGTAGCGGAACGCGTGCGGAGAAATAAAGACACCGTTCATCTCAGTGCAAGTGTTTTAATAATAACCCCTTAGTTTAAGTGGAACACTTAACCTGGATCTCCCAGCCTTTGAATGCCCGTACCACTAAACGCTTGGAGCGCCCGCGAAGGTGGCTTTAGTCGAAGGTCTGTAATTAGCTGTTCTTTAGTATTGCCTGAGTGGCCTGGCCGCACTCAGAGGAAGCCGGCGCTGTTTGCCATTGAAGCCATCTTCTTGAAGATGCAATCCTACTTCCTCCTCTGCACTTGCTTTGATTTAATCTGATCCTCCGCTGGGAACGATGCAATACTGAACCAGTCCGCCGAGGAGCCATGGCGCACGTGAAGCCAGAGCGCTCTTTCTGAACACTTTTGGAACGTTCCCCTCCTGTGCCTCTAGAAGTCCGTCTAGAAACTGAGATTTTGTAGAGACCCGCATCTGTAGGGTAGAGAACACCCCCCTCCACACCCCACGTGTCCTGAAGTCTCAACGGCCCTCAGGTCACCTCAGCCAGTCAAGCCTGAAATGCTTCATCTCACAGCCTGGTACATGTCCTTCAGTCGTACACACACACATTGTGAGGTAGACTGAAGAGGCTGGTAGATCTGTCAGCAGCATCAGTGGAGCTGTCAGTTCCTTTAAGGTCACTTCGTGACCCGTGATGCTGTCATTGGACACGTACTCTTAGGCTGGCTAGAAGCACTGAGTCACGGTGCTAAGTTGCAATCACCAGATACTGTCTTTGCTGTTTCTTCACCCTGTCCCCTTTTGGCACTGTCCACACAGATGTGTGTCTGCAGCACAGTCAGTAGAGCTTGAGGTTGCAGCAACAGGGTTGCGGGTTTGATGCCCATGCTGGACCAATACGGAAATGTGTCCACTCGCTAGCGAAGTCACTCTAGGGGAGAGCCTCTGAAATACTAGAAATGGATGTTTGTACGTGTGTTTGTTTGTTTTATTATTATTCTTTAAACAGACTTCTGTCGCTTTTCCTCAAGATAGTTTCCCATGCCAAGTCTGTACTTAACCAACTGTCAGCATGGCCACGCCTCCTCCCGGGTGTGTTCGTTCGTAGCAACACTGTGGTTTGGAGTGCACCCGCGCCAGTGTGAGGCAAACTGTTAGTTAATGCTCTCTGAAGCCGTGCTCATTTGTGCCTCGCCATCTGCTGTTTTTATATCCTCTCCTTTCCGCCCTGTCAATAATGCCATAGCTGTTAGTGTCCTCCACTGAGAATACAGCTAGCTAGCCGCGTTTGGGGGATAACCGCTGCTTTACTGTGGCAAAGATGGATGGGGTCTCTACATTACTCACATGAGATTTCTTCTGTGTTTGATCGTGACTGAGGCAAGCCTTCTTTGGCACACACGAGTACTCCCGCAAAACCCTTTGAGATAGAAACCTAGTGTTATGTGTGGCATCCATTTACTGCCCCCTGGGGCCCAAGCTGCCCCTCTGTCCCTGTCAGCTGCCAATCGGATGTCAGGGTGGAGCTAGTGAGTGCCGGGGGGCCTTCACAGGGGTCCCAGGGTCAGTAAGCCTGGGGGGTTTCATCTCGCTTGTGGGAGGAGTTGGGGTTGTTTTGATCCTGCTGCCCTCAGTGACTTCATCATCATGTCCATGGAGACGCTGAAGCCTGCCTGGACCTGCCCCGTCTCCTGGCGTATAATAGTCTATCCCAGCCCCCCAGCGTCTACACCCCCCCCCGCGGTGCCTTCCCGGTGTGTTGATCATAACACCAGGCGGAATCCCTCCCTGTGTCTCTGCTACTGAAAACAAAGGGCTCCTCCCATTAAGCCCTTGTTTGTCTTCCAGAATGCTCCCTCTGCCCCCCCCATCCAGCAGGCTGTAAATGTGGTCCCGTATGTAGTCTTGGACTCTCCCACCGTGATGTCCTTCCGCTCCTCTCTTCCCCTTGGATCCTGGCAGGGAAAGCACACACATATGGGGGAGGGGGGGTTGGAGCTGGGGGTTGGAATCTGTTGTGACCAGCGGAGGGGGCAGGGCTGTGAGAGGGGGATCGAGGGATGACAGCAAGCAGAGGATGAGGGTGGGAGCACCCCTTCCCCGCTCCCCTGCCCTAACAGATCCACGGGGGGGGGGGATATAGGGAGATGTTTCATTTGACATGCCGACATAAGGATATGCGTCAATTTACTGTCCGTCTCCTAGACAATGACGACGCTGTGCTCCCAGGCTGCCCGACGTCACGGCAACATCAGCCAAAGGGGCGTGCGCTGAGCTACAGTACCCAAACATAGAGACGAGAGAGAGGAAGAGCGAGAGAGCGCCATAAGGAGACACAGCACTAGGCATGCTCTCTGTCTGAGTGGGCGCTCGACTGGGCTGTGTGTGTGTTTGTGTGTGTGTGTGTGTGTGTGTGTGTGTGTGTGTGCGTGTGTGTGTTCGTTCCCGCGGTGTGTATGATTTAGCGTGTGCGCGTGCGTTTCCTTCCCGACGTAGCTGCCTTTCTCCCGGCTGTGGCGGTGGCTGGGCTCTGCTGCTGCGCGTCTCTCTCCCTGGCCGCGTCTGACACTATGATTTTCTGCAACCATTTAGGTGAATACAAGAAGGACGAGCTCCTGGAGGCTGCTAGGTGAGTACAGACTCCTTCTGTCTCTGTCCTGTCCTCTGTCTGTAACCCCGCACGCGCACGCGCATGCACACACGCCGCTCGGTTGTCTCTCACTCTCCCCCCTCCTCCACCGTCGGTAGCGGTGAAGTGTTGTGCATGTGTTTTGGCTGTATATGCGCACGTCCAGGGTTGTTATTGTAGTCTGCACGTGTGTATGCGTTCAGTGTGTGGTGGTGTTTGCTTGTCACTGATTGGGCCAGGGCCTGACCCCCCCTTGGAGCCAGACGGGGTTAACGACAAAGGGGGAACCTTTACCTTTTATCCACCGACATTACGGCACTGTTGCCGATGGCGGCGTGATGGATGGATGGATGGCTGCTTCTGGATTGGCCAGGCTGGCTCGAAGTTCACACGGACATCCCTGGAGAAGTGCCCCCGGGAAGGAGTGAACACTTCGTATGGAGATGGGAGAGCTGGGCGGAAGACGTGACATCTTCATCTTCTTCCTGACAGCTGAGATATTCCCTGTTCTGTCCCTCTGTCCGCCCCGCTCTTTAATCTGCTCCTTCTGTCTGAACAGACTCCCTCCGGCTTCTGGGAACACCTGTCATGTCAGCTACAAGCATGAGCTTCTCTCTCTCTTGTCACTACAAACGAAGGACACACAGGCTGTCGCGCAATGGCTGCTCTGACCGCCCCCGACTGGCCCAGTTTCCTCCCCCCAATAGCTGCTCTGGTCGCCCGACACTGGCACATTCCCTCCCCTCCATGGCTGTGGTCACCCAACCCTGGCCCAGTTTCCTATGCCATGGACAACCCACAGCGAACACGTTCATAGGAGCCACCCGACGTATTCTGCTGTCCAATTTGGCTGTGTCCAGGGCTGCCCCCCTGTTAGGCCTGGCCCGGAGTTGACACCTTGGCACCATAATGTTCTGGATCACCTTAAATCGGTCATGGGTGAAGAAATCAGGACGCGCTTCAGTATCTGTGAGCACAGGTCCGTGGTGTGGTCATGGAGTCTAATTTCACGTATAGCCCACCCCGTACTGAGCCTGTGCACTTTCTGGAGTGTCGCGCATCCCACCGCGGCCTACAGCACTTCAGATGAAGACCAGGCCTGCTATTGATTATTCTGTGCTAAGGTATAAGGCTCTTCAGCTACTGCATGTCTTGGAGGGATGGAGCCTCATAAAGCTGATTGACTTATAACAGGAGTTTCACTCCTGTGTGGGTTCCATCTTAGCACCTTGGTAATAAGGAAGATGGAACAGGGAGGCGCGCGTGCACACACGCACACTGAGCACTTTAATCCTGTGGCCCCCCACTCTGCCAAGCCTTGGGATGTTGTCCTGCATCTCAATGAAGGACCCGTTGTTTTCACTGAAGCCCAGATAGTGTTCTTCACCGACGGAAGGAGCTGGAGGGCAGAGAAAAGGCCAGTAGAAAGCAAAGCCACCGGCCATGAATGTGTCTTTCCTGAGGGGACCTTGGCAGTGCTTGATACAGGAGGAAGGATAGAGGAGAAGGGGGGGGTGTAAGAAAGATCTCTTTATTCCTTTCACAAACAGCCTTAAGCCTTGTCATCTAAGTAATGCAGTGACGGGCTGTCACGCTGCTGAATCCTGGCTGGGTGTCCGTACCACTGCCCGGGTATCGGGCATTAACCCCAGAGACGGGCCGTTGGCTTCAGTGACCCTGGCAGGAAATGCCAAAGCTCCATATGCCTCTTGACCACCTTGGACAATCACACAGGGGCAGACTTCAGGATTGTGTGTGTGCGTGTGTGCGAGCGCGTGTGTGTGCCCGTGCCTGTTTGTGTGTTCGTTCAGGGTGTGATTGCCTTCTCTGACTGTCTCAACAGCTACATGTAGCCTCTATTTAAGATCCACTGAACTGGGAAATAACATCCTCTTCATCTGGGAATCTCCCTGAGTTCAGACTGATGTGGAGGGAGACCAGACAACCCTGGTTCTGACTGACAGAAAATATGCTCTTTTAGGTCTATGTCTGTTTTTGGAGGACTCCCTGTGTGATCTCTTGCCTGATGCTATTTCGAATAATGTCTCCTCAGTCCTTCACTCCACCATTCCCTTTCTGCCTCTCCTGGTCACTGTTTGGGGTTTGTCTAACAGAAGACACGCGGTCTTGCCTTGGGTTTGTCTCTCCCTGTTTCTTCTGCTGCAGGAGTGGAAATGAAGAGAAGCTCATGGCCCTCCTAACCCCGCTAAACGTCAACTGCCATGCAAGCGACGGCCGCAAGGTAAGAGTTCGCATCATCGGTGCGCGCACACAGATATACAATCCCGGCACAAACCTCCATGTTTAAACCAGCTGTCAAGTCACCGTGAATGGCCATGTTTTGGTAATGTCGGAGGTTGTAATGAACACAAAGCGGACCAGCTTTACCAGGGTATCCCTAGTCCTCTAAAATGCATTAGTCAGTTTCTGTGATATTAGTGGCCTGCTGTGATCTCAGGTAAAGCTGCAGGATCCCAGTCTGTCCAGAGAACAGGCTTAATCTGATCCAACAGCAATTCTCTTCACTGACTTCTCAATCTGGAAATGTGCGGATTTGTGGTACCTCAGTCTACTCAAAGGTAATCATAATGCTGGGACCTGCGGTAGTTCAGGACAAGCTCCTTTTGTTCTCTTACCCCCCATTCGCAATAGGCAAATCTGCATTTTTTTAACTAGGGGAAATATACCTTCTGTTATAAACACGATAAATTGTGATGATGCCAAAGGTTGCTTTGTTTTCATCTGGTACAATCAAAGACTGTAGGGCTGCGAGATTTCTTATGTTGACCACAGAAAGAGTGTAGCAAGTTCTCTTTAATCTTGCAATTTTACTTGCTAGTGGACAGTAGGAAAGTGTGTCTGAGGGATTTGGATATTGAGTTTCATCATCTTCAGTGTTAATGCACCTCTAGAGTTTGACTACATATTGCAGGCTCTATTGTCCATAGATTTTTAACATGGTTTCTCTTCAAATTTCTCAAGATGGATACTTAGCTCCAGCCCCGTGCTGGGATATCCAGCACATCCAAACAGTACCTCTCCCTGTGAATAATCTTCCGGGAATAATCTAGAATAATTCCAGCAGAGGGGTTTCATTTCAGTATCTGTGCGTGGTTCCGCAATGAGACTCCGGGTCATCGCCCCACACGATATTGGCTGGCAGGTTGTGTTAATGGCCATTGTGTGCCGTTAGCCCTGAACCCCTCCTGATTCTCCGCGTGCTGTTTCCACCGGTGTGGCTCTGCACTCCGTCCTTATCTGCTTCCAGGGAATGCAACGCCATTTTGAATTGATTTCAGCAAGGGTGCGATGGCGGCCATTATGATAATCGGTGCAATGACGCGGATTAAAATTCAAATGATGCTTTGCCAGAGATAATGTGGCCATGATCTCCCTCTGAAGTCTCTGCTCTTTGTTCCCTTTATTTTAATTAAACAGCCACCATCCCTTCCTTGTCCTCCCTGGCCAATTGTCCTTTTATGAGAGCGCTGTCGTTCCAGGCGGTGCGTTAGTGTGGATGTTTACGACTCGTTCTGCCTTTGCCGGTGTGACTTCCTGTAATATGGCTCGGCGGGAGTGCCGTGTTCCCGCCTGCCAAGCCGGTCGACTGGTGGCTCCCCAGGCGCCCGGGTCTCAGTACAGAGGGTACGTCTCGTCCTTAACAGCGGTCGCTAATGTGTGCCGCCGTGAGTCTGCTCGGGCTAATGAGCGGCCGTGGCCCGGGCAGCGCAGCATGCGGGTGTGGAGGCTTTGTTCCTGGGCCACTGAGACCGGGGTCATCACACCGTTTGGCGTTACATCCTCGCTCTCGTTGTTCAGTTGGGATTTCTATGATGGACCAAACAGTGTTGGTGATTTATTACACCTTCAGATAGCATTGGCTCACTTGGCCGTCTCCTAAGACCACCACGTTCTCTTTCCCTGCTATTATATACACCTTTTAATTGACTATCCGGCCTTTGGTGAGTCGCAGGTATTTGAGCTTGGATAGACACTCAGCCCGGGGTAGTGGTGGTTATGGCGTAATGAGGGATCAGCATTTTGCCTGCCATTCAAGGGGCACACAGATATTTCATGGGGTAGTTTCCCTTGCTGTTTAAGCTACATGGAGCCTTATCAGCCCCAGTCCCCCTCCCCACTAAAACTGATCTACTCAGCTTTCCTAACATGGTTAGTACACAGCCACCCACTTTTAGTAATTACCAGCCTCTCTTTTCCAACCTCTTTAATAAAAGGGTCGAGACACTTGACTTAATGCTAATACAAAGTGGCCCAGATCTTTTCTCTGAGAGGGGAGAGGTTGTGTGCTGGAGAGTGAGCTACGTACGTGATCTCTCTCAGTGCGAGATGCAAATCGCCGTGGATTCTGATTTCCATACTAATGTTATTCTCTTTTGAGAATTCTCCATTCTCATAACCCACTCCAGATTCATCACTTCTGTTGTCAAAGCATATGAAGAAATTAGTGATTCAACTTAAAGGGAATTAAATAGTCTAAGGCGCTTTTGGGATAATGAACTTGCTTTAAAATATGCAAAGCTTGCTGATGTTTTGGTGGTGCGCTTGGATCAGAAACCTGTGCCGTTCGGGTGGTTGGAACCAAGTCACTTTGTGGAGCCGGTGATCCTTCAGTGGTATTTTAACCCCTATGAAGAGACTGCCGGCTTTGTCAGTCACTCCTCATTGTTTTCACCGTCTTTATTCCATGCCCAGCTAGCCTTTCACTGAGTTCTCCACTAAATAAATCAATCAAGTAAATAGTTAATCACACTTGCTCCCTGGACCGTTTTCAGTTAGCAGTTAATATATTTCCCATGCCTCTCTCTCCCTTTCCCTCTCAGCCCCTGCATGTTTCTGTCTCCATACTGGTCTGCCTTTCTGCGTTAAATATCCTGCCTCTTCCTCAGCCCTTGTGCCTCAACTCCCTCCCTCCGTACCCTGGGGAAATAATGGAAGGCTGGGCCTGCCTTGGCTGCTCAAGTCTTCTGTTTTCCATCCGTCATAAAATTCCAGCTTACAGGTGCAATCCTATGTTGATGTATCTAATAGAATACTATAGCTGCTTCCAAGTGGCACAGTTTGTCATCAGACTCGCTCTTTCTTGTATCCATCTCCCTTTTTTCTTTTAGCTGAATCCACACCCTGAGCAAAAAGGCAGCAAGAAGCTGTTATCTTCCTCGGGTATCTTCATGGCCCAAAACCCATTTTGCTCTGTAAATTCATTATGTGTTTGTCACAGTTGGCTTCTATAATGAGTATTGCAGCAACCCAGGGCAGAAAAGGCTTTCGGTAATGATGGGATGATAGGAGACAATAGGAAACGGAGAGTTCTGTCTCTGGCACAATGTCATCTTTCAACAGTGTCGGGTCAGGGGGAAGGGAGGTTTACGTGATAATAGACTGCCTGAGAAGTGAGGAATCCACTCCCAGCCTCCCGATAATAGCCTTGCAGGAGCTTCTGCCCACAGCCAAGCTTTTAATCTGGGTTGCTGCTGTCTCTGCAGCGCTGGTTCTGGTTGGAAACCTGTATGGCTTTCAGTTGAAGTAATTAAAAGTGAGGCCTAATATTTGTCTGATCACCATCTTATTGGCAGGATTTATTTGTGTCTTTGCTTTCCTGTGAGCCTGGGTTGTGATGATAACGTGAAATAGTTGGACTGTCAGGACTGCTGTTAGCGACCCCAGCAGCGCTGCTTCACATCACCAGCGTGTTAAAGAGGTGACCTTGGGTGGACAGTTTAACTGTGATCTTAGCGGAGTGCTTATGTGTGACAAACTCCACAAAGACCCATTGGCCTCAATACAGTACCTAAACGGAGCTGGTCAACACGCGGCCTGAAGCTGCTCTGTGTTCAGAGTGTTGTGGCAATTTCTTAACTAATGTATTTTGGAGACATGTTTGCTTGTCTATTACATGGTATGTAACTCTGGTCTTTGGTTGTGACATGCATCTGTATTATTTTAGAGTGAGGTTGGTCATGTAACTTGGGTGGAGCAGGCCCGTGCCCAGCCACACTGGGTCAAAACAGACAGGGGTCTGTGCTGGGGCCAGTTGACCTAGGCCTGTCTTCAACCTCACCGTCTTTCCTTGATGTCATAATCGTCTGGATCATCCGCGCTGGTTATAATGATCACTTTAGCTTGTCTTAACGGTCATAAATATCAGTTTTGTTAGGAATTGAAAAACACATGTTCCGAAGTGTCATAAACGTTGTGGCTTGTCGTGCCTGTTGTCACCATAGTGGCTTGGCATTGCCATTGGGGCTCGTCAGGAACACCTGGGCTGGTCATAACTGTCATACCCCTCTTTATTCATGGGCTGACTTTGATGTGTTTAGACTGGAGGTGGATGGCATTGCTGCTGTGGATGAATCACTGTGTTAGAGGCATTATGTTCACATTGACCCCAACACCATTTTTCTTGCTTTACAGAGGAAGTAGATTGTCCCATTTTGCTGACTTTGTACTGACTACAATGCATCATGGAAACGTCAGTTATATTAAAAACATTCCAAAACGTACTCAACCAACTCGTATTACATCAGAATGATGAATGTACTGTTTACAACAACAATTATTATTCATTTTGCAAGTTATTAACAATTTTATTTATTGACAACAGCAAAATTATATAGAATTTGATTCTGATCGGTTATGTTGGAAAGTTGTTTTGGAGTTTTTTTGCATTAACTTACATAGGCACATTTTTTGTATCTAACAAAACATGCAAACATAATAAATAGTTTAGGGGATTTGCATCAAGTACCAAAGACTGAAAATATAGCCAGATTGAGGGATTTAAATGTGTGATTGGACAGTCGAGGTCCCCTGCATAACAAATGCTAAACTATATGTGCCAGTGTACCAGTGTTTTATAAATATGTCTGAATTTGCCTAATCAGTTAATTGTTATTATTAAAAAAAAATTATCTGTTATCTGACTTTCACACACATGATTAAATTTTAAATTCTTTCATGACACACACCCTTCAGCCTATAATAGTTAGGAGGCGACTGACAGCCAGCGTTATTGAATTAACAGCTCAGTAGTTGTAGGGCTCACATTCTATGGTTCAGGGAGTGTTGTGACAACACATTTTCGTCATGGGCATTTTACAACCATGTTGTGCTCACAAAAGTAGAATTGGTACAGTATGATGTGGTTAAAAAAGAGAAGTGTCACTGACAGACTTTCAGATGAATCCTTATGAACATTATTTCTCGGGAGTTTGAGCTGGCCAATCAGCCATCTAGAAAAGGAGGAGCTGGCCAATCAGTGGTGAAGAATAGGAGGGTTTGGCTAATCAGCTGCATAGAAAATGAGTTGGCCAATCAGCCGTCTAGAATAGGAGGAGCTGGCCAGTCAGCTGTTTAAAGCAGGAGGAGCTAGTCAAATTACTCCCATAATATATTTTATGACCCACAATATTCCATCTACAGAAAAGCCTGCCGATTAACGCACTGAATTACACATTTTCAAAAGGTCATTGGCTGTTTATAGAAATCTGGTAACATTGGGAACTTACTTCAAGGGTGTTAGAGTAGTGCACTGCCTGGTGTCACGCTGGTTCACACAAACCCGAAGAGTCAGAGGTCTTTTTGTACTCCACACTTTGCAGAGCAGCTTGTGTACAGATAACATCCCCTCTCAGGCCGAGGTAAGCTACATTATCTTGACCCAGCCTGCTGCTAAAGGGCTCCAGTATAACTAGTCTAAGCTCCTCTGCGCTTCCTTTCCTGAATATCCAGGCCCATGTACATTTCCAGAGCTGCCCACACACTCCTGGCTTACCTTTGAGAACCACTGGGCTAAAGAAATCAACTGTGGAGGGGGATTTGTGACAGCCCCCTCTGAGAAGACTGATAGCCAGTCAGGATGTATGGTCAACCTTCATACATGGTTATGTGCATGGGGATGAATACTGAGTGGTCTTAAAGCCTCATCCCCTGAACCAGCACGGGACATTTTGAATAAATTCTAGCTGTGTGTCCTCTGCTGTTTCCCTGGTGAATTTTAAGGAGCAGCTGATGTCCAAATGCATGATGACCATCAGCTCGTGAACATTGGAATGCCCGCTTCGAAGTCTTTTACGATTTTTTTTCCCCCATCAAGTTTGACAACCCACATCAATACTTGTGGAGGAAGCAAGAATACAGAACACCCCAGAGGATAAATGTTGCTGCAATTGATTGACATAGCTGAAAGGTGTGGGTGTGGGTCTGGGTGCGTGTGTGCGTGTGTGTCTGGGTGCGTGTGTGCGTGTGTGT
>JACXGJ010010097.1:0-11469 GCA_016801105.1 Esox niger | reverse complement strand
CTCTTTTCTGGGCCATATGAGGTTAGCTGTACAAACTTGTGTGTGTGTCCTATTAGAATTTGATTAAGACATTTTGCTGGTCCTCCAAAGATAGATTCGAGTTTTCATTAAGTCCCCAGAATTTTGTCCCCAGAAGTGTATTTAAACAGAAGTCTGTGTGTCGATCAACTCAGTCGGCGATGACGCCAATCTTCTAAAGCAGTGTATGAAACAAGGCCTAGAGCAGGGGTGTCAAACCGGTTCCATGGAGGGCCGAGTGTCTGCAGGTTTTTGCTCTCACCTTGTACTTGATTGATCAATTAGGTCACTCGTTGGTTAGTTTCTGCCCTCACCTGGTTGTTTAGGTTTGAACTGTGAACCAATTTATAGGAAAAAACAAAGACCTGCAGACAATCGGGCCCTCCATGGAACCAGTTTGACACCCCTGGCCTAGAGTGTCACCAAACACCCCGTCCTGCCTGCTTTAGACGACCAGCACTTTCCGACCTTTCAGTGTTCTCGTCCGTATGTTTGGCCAGACGGCCGAGTCCGGGTTTGATTTGGAGTGCTGGCAGCACGGCGCCGGGTGGGTCCAGAGATGATGGAGAGCTCGGGAGTGCAGGGCGATATTAACGCGGGCCGGCTCGGCACAGCAGCACAGGAAAGCATTATCAAGATGCCTTGAGAAAAACCAATCACTTATGCCACCACACATTGTGCTGCGAAGCCATGAATCACCCCTCGATTGTTTCACTGAGCCAACGTCGACCTCTCCCTTCTCTTTCTCTGCTCCCTATTTCTTTTTCTCTTTATTTATTCCTCGTTTGTACTACTGTGTGATGGTGAGAAGAGGGCTAGTGTTGTGGTTGGGTGCCTGACTCAGACCGTGTAGGTGACATTGAGGGTTTTGACTCGTTTCTGCTGCCCTGATTTTACTGAACAGTCATTTTCCAAACACATGGTCACCTATTAGAACATTAAAGCAGTTGAACTTGGACCTCAGAAAACACAGTGGACCAACACCAGCAGATGACACGGCACCTCAAACTTTCACTTACTGTGGAATCTTTACACTGGACGTCTAAACAACATGGATTCTGTGCATCTCCTCTTTTCCTCCAGACTCTGGGACCTTGATTTCCAAAGGAAATGCTAAATTTACTTTCATCAGAGAACATGACTTTGGACCACTCAGCAGCAGTCCAGTCCTTTTTGTCTTTAGCGCAGGCAAGATTCTTCTGATACTGTGGCTTGATACAAGGAATGCGACAGCTGAAACCCATGTCTTGCATACGTCTGTGTGTGGTGGTTCTTGAAGCACTGACTCCAGCTGCCGTCCACTCTTTGTGAATCTCCCCCACATTTTTGAATGGGTTTTGTTTCACAATCCTCTCCAGGGTGCAGTTATCCCTATTGCTTGTTCACTTTTTTCTACCACATCTTTTCCTTCCCTTCGCCTCTCTATTAATGAGCTTGGACACAGAGCTCTGTGAACAGGCGGCCTCTTTAGCAATGACCTTTTGTGTCTTGCCCTCCTTGTGCAAGGTGTCAATGGTCGTCTTTTGGACAGCTGTCAAGTCAGCAATCTTCCGCATGATTGTGTAGCCTACAGATCTAGACTGAGAGACCATTTAAAGGCCTTTGCAGGTGTTTTGAGTTAATTATCTGATTAGAGTGTGGCACCAGGTGTCTTCAATATTGAACCTTTTCACAATATTCGAATTTTCTGAAATACTGATTTTGGGGTTTTCATTAGTTGTCAGTTATAATCATCAAAATAAAAAGGAATGAACACTTGAAATATATCAGACTGTGTGGAATGACTGTATACATTATGCAAGTTTCACTTTTTGAATGGAATTACTGAAATAAATCAACTTTATGATGATATTCTAATTATATGACCAGCACCTGTATACAGGGTGAATGTTCGTCTCTGACTAGCATGACAAAATGCACACTGTTTAATTAAGATAACTGCCAGCAGAGTTGCCATTTGCTCTTCCATCAGCAGGGTGGGCTCTTAGATCCCTGGTGTGGTCATTTTGACTTGACATATTTCTGGCCTAAACATGAAGATGATGCTTTTCGTCTTAGTTGAACTGGGAATAGTGTGGGCATTGCTGTAAGACTCCTTTTTGACCCAGTATTCACCACCTCTGCAGATGTTTTCTCTTGGGGAATTTTGAGATTCCTTTGACCTTTGTCTTGTTTTGGATCTAAAGCACAATTACTTTGTAGGTCAGTGGGATTTCTAAAATGATCTTGATCGATGTTTGGGTAATATAATTGTGTTGCGCATGTAGGCCTGCTGAGCTCTCTGCCACTCATGCCCAGCCTTCTTGTATGAATCTTACCGTAATGAGAATGGAACGGCTGGGATGTGGCATCTCGAACTAGAACATCAAAGGCCTAACAATTAAGGGAGTCATCAAAGACTCTAGTTTAAATGTTGATCATAGTGCTTGAAAATATTGGTTATATCAGGTTATGTTTTCTGAATACAGAACTGGATAACAACCCTATGTTGAGGAGCAGTGGTGCACGTTGTGTGCTGTGTAAAGTTTGCATATATTGTGTATTATAAAGGTTTATGTTCAGCTTGTATACATTATGGTGTGTAAAGGTTTGTTTTAATTGTATACAATGAGGTGTAAATGTTTGCATTGTCATATATATTAAGTATGATTTAAATGTTTACATCGTATTTCTATACATTATGTAGTTTGGCACTGACACAAGTTTTGTTATTTTAGCTGTTTATCAAAATATATTCAAGTTACAGTTAAATAATGAATATGTGCTTAAATTGTAGTGTCTCAGCTTTAAGGGTATCACATCCAGATTGGAGAAAGGGTTTTGGAATTACATCTATTTAATATGTAGCCCCCTCTTTTTTAAGGGACCAAAGGTAATTGCACGGTTGACTCAAACCTGTTTCATGGACAGGTGCAGGCTATTCCTTCGTTATTTCCTCATCAATTATGCAGGTGAAAGGTCTGGAGTGGATTCCAGTTTGTTCACATTCACATTTGGAAGCTATTGTTGGGAACCCAAAACATGTGGTCAAATGAGCTCTTAATGCAAGTGAAACAGGCCATCCTTGCGCTGCAATTTGTTTTTAAATCCATCGAAGTGATAGCAGGAAAATTAGGAGTGGAATAATCAACAGTTTGGTACATACTGAGAAAACAAACTATGCACTACTGAGCTCTGCAACACAAAATGTCCACAGAAGACAAGTGGTGGATGATCGTAGGATTCTTTCCATGTTAAAGAAAAAACACTTCACAACATTCAGCCATGTGAAGAACACTCCAGGAGGTAGGCATATCATTATCCATCAAAAAGAGAAGTGGGATCACGACAAGGTGCAAACCATTCATAAGTCTCAAGAATATAAAGGCCAGGTTAGAGTTTGCCAAAAATATCTATAATGCAAGCCCAGTTCTGGAACAGCATTCTTTGGAAAACTAGCATTTGGTGAGGTTTATGCATTCCAGATTTCAAGCAGTCATTGCCTGCAAACTTTTCTAAATGCTTAATAATGAAAAAAAATGTGTCCAATTACATTTGAGCCCCTGAAATAAAGGGGCTATGAATGAAAATGGCTGCTATTGCCAAACGTTTTGTACAATATTTTTGTTCAACCCTTTTAAAGCTGCAAGTCTGCACTTCAATTGCATCTCATTTCCTGTCCATTGTGGTGGCTTACAGAGCCAAACTTATGGAAATTGTCAGTGACCAAGTATTTCTGGACCAAATTGCACTGGTATACATTATGTAGAGTAATGTTACCCATGTTGCTTGTATACATGATGTAGTATAAAGGTTCACATTGTACTTGTACACATTATGCAGTGTAAAGGCTTACATTATTTTTGCATAAATTGTACTTGTATACAGTACGCATTACGACCCAGGTATGGGTAGCGGTTTATTGTCACATTGTCCCTTTTTGTAGGGGTAGAAGGAGGTGCTGAGTTAGGGGCCTGGCCAGGTAGGGCTGTATATCTCTCCCCTAGCATCACGCTGTCAGCAGGCAGGAGGAGTAGAGGCCTAATGTGTTATTGATCCCGCCCGCCTGCTACCAGTCAGGGGAAAGAGTTGGGCGCTCCTCCACTCTGTTTGGCAAACCCGTGTGTTCTCTCTGTCCCTGTTTGGCTGGTGTTTGCTAGCCTGCCTCCCCTCGGACAAAATGTTTATTCTGTCCTGTCCCCTGAAACAATGCAGAACGACCAAGTCATTCCCTCCTGAGTGAAGTCTGTGGTTGCCTGGTGATCCCAGTTGGTTCTATGTATTGGTTTGCTCAGGAAAGCAGGAGTACCTCGGCTAAACCTCCAACTGTACCCATTTCACGGTAGTTATCGCATGCACGGCCGCCATGGCAACAGCTAGCACCCACTGTTGGCATGGTTACCGATTACAATTCCATAAAAGCAAGGGGGGGAGAAAATGGGACAAAGGAATGGGGCTGCTGTCAGCCTGGTGATAAAAGTAATAGCGAAGGAAGATATCAAAGGTTTCCAACATGCCTTGCCCCTCGCCCCTCCCCTACCCGCTACCCTGTGTCTACGCGCTCTGCTTGCCCGTCAGAGTCTGCTTTTAGATGATTAAAAAGGCTATGTCTTTTAATTCAATTTTACCCTTAGTGCAGATTTCAGAATGCGCTGAATGGAAACCCTGCTTAGCTTGGAACTCTGTTGCCCCTGTTCATGGGCGTCGTGTGTCATTCGTCTGTGTGTGTGTCTAATTGGAGATGGAATATAAAGGAGGCCGGGCAGGGAGATGCCGCCAAGCTGTTTGTGTTCCTGTGCGTGAGAGAGGCTTGTATTTACAAAGGCTTTACGTTTACGTTATGGCTACTTCCTGCTGATTGGACTAATGAGCCCTCTCCCGGATTGCATTGAAGGTTGAGTGGACCGGAGTAACTGCCAAGTAATAGGAGAATGGAATTAATGGCCCGTTCATATGATGGGCAGAACCAGGAATCTCTAAAATGTCTGACATGCTAATTGGGGGACCCGCGCTCGTGATTCACTAACCTGTTAGCAAGTCTGACTTTGAGTTTTCTTAGCTCCTAGCATGAGAATCCAGCATTACAAGCACTAACACTCCAGGGCCTGCTATTTCTATCCATTCTTTTCCTTTTTTTCATCCCCTTTCTCCTCTATCTCACCCCCTCTTTCATCCCTTTGTCTGTTTTGGTCTTCATCTCCCCCAACTTCTCAAAGTATATTCCCAAAGGCTAGGTGACAAAGGTTATCCTGTGTCGCTCTCTTTTTTCCTTCTACAACTCTGACAAGCAACTTGATTCTTCCTGGTCCTCTCCGTGTCTACCAGGAAATACAGCTGTGCTCTATTCCATCACTGGTTTCTCCTTCCAAACACGTCAGATATATTCCATAACTGATTTCTCCTCTTCCAAGTCTTAGGTGTAGGTGTGGGTATGTGTTGGTGTTCAGGGTGTGATTGCCTTCTCTTGACTGTCTGGACAGCCACATGTAGCCTGTGGGTCTGTGTGAGAGATCGTGGATGGGATTGTCTGCAGGGTCATGATTCTCTAAATGGGCTGCCGGGTTGGAGTAATTTCCAGTCAATTGTTTGAAGAGCAAAGCCATCTTTCGGAAACATTATCCTGTTCTTCCACAAGCCGGGGGCAGGGCTAATTCTGAAAATAATAATAGGTTAGGTTCTTGTGTACTTAATAGAGAATCTCATTATTTTTCAACTTCGTGTTAACAGGTTTGCTCACACTGATAGTCTGTAATCTATTAATCCGTTTCTTTAAACAACCGTTAAAAACGTAAGCAACTTTTGCCACTGAAAATCAATGAAGTAGTCAGGGCGTGTGCACGTTTAAAGGTGAAACGGCCATTTAAAAAAATTAAAGGACTCCTGCCCTGATTACTTCCATTGATTGTTTTATTTTTTGATAGCAGTGGCCAAAGTTAGCTGTTTCCGAACCATGCATCACAGTTTCCCAGAGACTTCTTTAAGGTTGAGGAACCATCCGACATCCAGTTAAGGAAAGTGACATTTCCTTTTTAACTGTTCATTTTACTGCAGCAGTTCCTGAGATTGTGTATAAAGCCGCTGGGATTCTCTAGCTCTCGGTACAGTGACTTGACCCCGCCTCCCCCTCCTCCGCGCCCCTCCGGGCCCGACAGATTGACGGGCGGAGCCTAAGCGGTTGAGCCCTACCTCGGCTTCGGTTGTGTCGCCATGGTGACGCAGCCCGGTGCCGCATTGAATTTGCAATATTCCTGAGCGAGACGCACAACCTAATAAAAACCAACTGGCAGACAGGGGAGAACTGTTAAGGAAAAACGCTGCTTTCAGTGCAGAGGAAACCCACTGAAAGATGGCACTCCCATCCCAACCAGTTAGCGTAACGCCATATTAGTAGTCAAGTCTTGTCATGGCCACAGTCTGCGGTGAGGGATATTAAATACAGACGTTATCTTCTGTGGGAATCAATGGTTTTGTCACCTGACCTTCCTGTAACTATTGATAGTCGTTTGTTCTGAGGCCGTGGTTGGTGGTCTTATCTGTTTATGATTCTGTAACAGTGAGTCTCTGCCATCCACGCTACGTATGGCTCAACAGCTCTGCTTGGCCGTGATTGGCTGAGTCACCATCCCGGTCCCCTCATGCTTCTACACTCACATCCGTCAGGCTGTGAAACAACCAACTGGCTGGTTTTGCTGACCGTGGGTCCGACCCTCCCACTGGCCAGATCGTCAGAACCGGCCCGGACAAGGGAGGCGGGACGCTAATGATGTTTCTGTCTCCCCGTACCGTTTTGATGTCCTGTAAATGTTCTGGCTGCCAATTTCACTCTAACCGCCCTTTTTATTAGACCGACTGCCTCTGCCAAAAGTTCTCGTGTAGTTCCTCTGTTCTCCACCTCTTCACCTCTAGGCCTCGCTAACAGACGAAATGCAAGGATGAATCTTATGTCCTCAACTGAAATGTAAATTTAATCAATCTCCTGTGACTTTTGCTAGTTTGTAATACCAACATGATGCTCTCATATCATTTTTGTGTTTTCTGTTTTTGTTTTCCTTTTTTTGTTATGTTCCGTTTGATTTGTGATTCTGGCGACATTGTCTATCAGTCGACATCTCAAAAAATGCTGGTAAGTTGTTTTTAAACAGCTCTTAGATTGGTGCACTCCTTTTGATTTCCTTTGGGGTTTTCCTAGGTATTTTTTGGGGGGTTAATGATTTTCTTGTTAAGCTGGCTCTTGGCATCTTGTGCACATTTTGGAACCTTGGCTTTTTTGTTGGTCACATTTCATCCCCCTCACCAAGCTCCCGTTGGGTCAAGGGTCGAGGGTATGCGTTTGGGGAAGAGGTGAATGTCAGGATGTAGGACCCCAGCATATGAACCCTCTACCCTAAGAGGTGTTCCTGATTCCACTTTATTGCCTGTTTATTACCTGATGCCAACCCCCCCATCTGCTCCTGCTGCACTGTGACATCACCCTGCCATCTCATAGCTTGAGTCACACCTCTAATCATTGGACTTGGTTCATCTCCAGTCTATTTGTTTTTGCATCTTAGTAATATTGTTAAGACTGTACCCTGATTGTGTTATCAGCGGAATGCAGGAAGTAATTGTCGATGTGTGTAGCTGAAAGAATCCTCATGGGAAATGCTCCCCCCGTCATTCTCCAGACTCATACTTTTTAGACACCTTGAAAGTATATCTGAAGGTGAATGGGCTCCAGTCTCTCTCTCCTGTTGCCTGTTAATTCAGTCTGCTAGGGACACGTTGATGTTAGCTCCCATAGCCAGTCAATGCATGGGCTCCAGGCTAGCAGGCGTGTGTTCATTATATTGACGCTGTGCTGCTCCTTTGCCTGTTCAGGTGATAGGATTCCAATACTGCTCTGCCTCTACCACAATGCTTCCCTTCCTTTTGAGTTGACCCTTTGATTGGTTGTTTTGTCTGTGTTGGCTTGGCATCATCGGCCTCTTCATGACAACCTAGGATCACAGCGGTAGGACTGCAACCAGAACAAAACATTCAAATAAGTGCCGGCGGAAAGCACACATTCTTTGTGTTTTCTGTTTGCACTGCCTCTGTTGTATCTCATCACGTCTTGGCTGTTGATGCTACAGCTCCCTACACGACAGAAACGGCTGAGCGAGGAAAGCCTTTTACACGCAGCTTCAGTTTGCAGTTTCCTAATTGCACTAATGGTTTTCAATGGGGTGAACTGATATATTTGACTATTCAGTAGGAAGACTTAGCAATGAGATGCACTTGATTAGGATATTGAAATCTGTACACAGGCGCCCAGAGCCTTCAGAACATATTGCACTCCTTTACTTTCTCCTCATTCTGTTGTTATTGCACTTCATTTATCATTGATTAAAAAACGATTTGCCGTCGGTCTGCACACAATATCCACTGTGATTAAGAGAAAACACCTTTAAAAAAAATGGCCGCCGATATATTGAAGAAAAAACCCTGACATCTAATGTACATTTGTATTCTGGCCTTTAATTCTGCACTGCGGTCACAGCTTTGAGTCTCCCTGGGTGTGCTGGATTTGGTCTGATGTCAGAGGGGCCATTGGGTTCCTGGTCACCTGCCTGACCAAGGGTCCAATGGCCTGGTTAGTTAGGATCCCAACTTCCATTATAATGACAAAGCCCACTGTGCTTCTGGGAGCTTTCATAGCTTTAGCAATCTTTTTCTAACCTGCCAAAAAATGAATGTAATCAATTATAATTTCAAACAGTAACTGAACAAAATGTGGAGAAAGGGATACTGTGTACACACACACACACACACACACACACACACACACACACAAACACACACACTCTCGGGGTGTAACGGTTCACCAGACCTTTATGTGGAGTCACACTTGTCTCGTCCTTCAGTTTGAGAGCACACTTGTCTATAACTTGATTACTTCTGTAGGAGTGGTCTTGAGAGGTGCTGGTGAATATCTGTACTTTACAGTATTGATTATTTGCTGCTAGCAACAATATTTAAAATGCTGGACAGATCCTAAACGCGAATAGTGTAATACATAAACTCCATCTGCACAGATTTATATTTATTCTCAAAATAGCTTTTTTTGCTGAAATGAAACACTCCCCTCCACTTACTGACTGGTGGAATACATAAAAAGATGTACAAAGGAGTGAAGTATTGCTTATTGAGATAAATTGACAGAATCAATCCAGCTCATGCTCGTTTAAGTCATGCTGTTGGATTTTCTATTTTTCAAGCCAGCCAACGAGGCAATAATAACTGTACGGCTCACACGTGGAGCACGCATGCAGAGATAGGAAGCCTAAATATAATAACTAAAATGTTTCCCCGCAAGGGAGTGACTCAGAAAATACATGTTTTTAAAGCCATACTTCGGCTACACAGGGAGCCTGTAGCTGCTAGGCCATAGATGAAAGAGGACTGGATGACGGTATCACGAGATTACAAAGCACCTCTGTCCATGTTGCTGTCATTCCACTGTCTCTGGAGATAAAATCCACACCATTGATCTAACAACAATAGTCTAATTGCCTATTGCCTCACAACAATAATAATTAGGCCTGCTAGCTAGCTAACCCCTCTATTTTAGACACTGTTTATTAAAGCCGTTACTGGGGGGAGAACTGGACTGACTCACTGCATGTCCAAAGTGTGTTATGGGTACTGTAGATTTATTAGGCAATATCCAACTCAGCCAACATATGCCTCATTTACAGTGAATGGTAGGTTTATCTCCCAAAACAATCTTTAAAGGCTGCAAAGCCTATAGCATGCTGTCTGGTTGAATTCTGTCCCGGTTATGACTTTTTTATATATATTTAAGTGTATTGTTTAAGACTTTGCCACATAGGCCATACTGTTGTCCTACTTATGCTTTCTTATTGAAAATAGCAGTTTTGTTATGAGTATCTCGATTTTTCTTAGATTTCTGGTGAATGCTAGTTTAGTGGTTTCTCTTAAAACAAGTTGTTATGTAATGTACAGACTCAGTCTTCTGATGATCGATTTGTTCATTTGTAATGTGAAGTATAATTGTGGATCCTCCAGTTTATCTTTGTTAACCACGGAACTCCAGTGGTTGCTGCAGCACACAAAGGATGGTTCGAAATTTGCTTATTCAGGCTTTGATTTTGAACAAAACATCCCATGATTACAACGAGCTTGTCGTACAAGCTGGGAATCTTCACGGATTTACCTACAACACAGGCCAAAGCTGCGGGTGGTGTTTCTAAACTTTTGATGTGTTGGACCAAACAGGGGCTCCCTTACCAAACAGATCAGTTGAAATGTGTGTACCGTTACACCCCTCACACACACACGCACGCACTCGCACACACACAGAGAGCTTCTGAAAGCCAATAACCAAAGTGTGTAAATCTGAAAGGGAATAGAAGCTGTCTCCATACACCCTTTGTGATCTCATATCAGCCTCTCCACAGCCCTTCAGACAGACGCACTTTAATACGAAGCGCTAAAGAAGGCTGCTAACACGCTTCCATCCAACTCCTGCCTGGCCGGGAGTAAACCGTGATTTAGGAAGTGTCCTCTCCGATGTCCTTGCCCGGTTCTGATCATTGTCTCCCCCTCTCTCTTCGTTGTCTCCTGCAGTCCACCCCGCTTCACCTGGCCGCCGGCTACAACCGGGTCAGAATAGTCCAGCTGCTGCTACAGCACGGCGCCGACGTCCACGCCAAGGACAAAGGGTGAGGGCTGGTGCCGCCATGTGTCTCTCCCCGTTGTGACCGGGATGTGGCACTCTGCCAAGCGCTCCGTTGACCTCCGGGCCTAATGAACTGGGCCCGTTATATGGGCATGGAAGTGTCTGTGGGACGTTGGTAGCGGCGTTGTTCATGTTTGCCTCTCTCCCTCTTCTCCCCCCGTGCCCTCAGAGGTCTGGTTCCTCTTCATAACGCCTGTTCCTACGGACACTTCGAAGTCACTGAGCTGCTGCTGAAGGTAGGACCCTGTGTTGAGTTGTGGACCTTGTTCCCCAGAGGGGAATGTTTTGCACCCGGGTGGAATAGGGCCCGTTATGGCCTCCCAGCTCTCACACCCCATGTTCGTAAGGTGCAAACAAACCGAGGAGCGGAGTTTGTGTGAAAGGCAGCACTCCTGCTCCTTTTGTCTGTCTGTGTGTCTGTCTGTCTGTGTGTCTGTCTGTCTGTGTGTCTGTCTGTCTGTCTGTGTGTCTGTCTCTGTGTCTGTGTGTCTGTCTCTGTGTCTGTGTGTCTGTCTGTCTGTGTGTCTGTCTGTCTGTGTGTCTGCGTGTGTCTGTGTGTCTGCGTGTGTCTGTGTGTCTGCGTGTGTCTGTGTGTCTGCGTGTGTCTGTGTGTCTGCGTGTGTCTGTGTGTCTGTCTGTCTTTGCGTGTGTGTGTCTGTCTGTCTTTGCGTGTGTGTGTCTGTCTGTCTTTGCGTGTGTGTGTCTGTCTGTCTCTGCGTGTGTGTGTCTGTCTGTCTCTGCGTGTGTGTGTG
>JACXGJ010010096.1:0-22689 GCA_016801105.1 Esox niger | reverse complement strand
ACATGACCGAGTGTCAGGTGAGTGTGACTGGGCTAGCAGGCTGGGCTAGCAGGCTGGATGGCCTCTGACATGACCGAGTGTCAGGTGAGTGTGACAGGGCTAGCAGGCTGGGCTAGCAGGCTGGATGGCCTCTGACATGACCGAGTGTCAGGTGAGTGTGGCTGGGCTAGCAGGCTGGATGGCCTCTGACATGACCGAGTGTCAGGTGAGTGTGTCTGGGCTAGCAGGCTGGGCTAGCAGGCTGGATGGCCTCTGACATGACCGAGTGTCAGGTGAGTGTGACTGGTCTAGCAGGCTGGGGTAGCAGGTTGGATGGCCTCTGCAGTGCTGCTTGTGCTTCTGCTGATGCTACTGTGTGGGGTGACCGAGTCGGTTTCCTCCTCTGCATCTGTATGTGTCTGTATAGGGCGGCTCAGTAAACATCAGAGCTCTTCTGACTCCCACCTCCATCTGGCCAGCCTTGTTACAGGGGCGGCCAAGCCAGCACATATGCAGATGCAACGACAGACTGAGCCAAAAGACACAGCAACATGCACAGAGACAGACCTGGAGACTGGTTGACTGTCAGGTCGCAGGTGGGCTAGAGGTGTGTGGTTAGCACTTTAGGTGAGACTGTATTGGAGAGCTTCCCTATTGTCCATGTACTTCGTGTGTCTGTGAATGTCCAGTGGGATTGATAAGGATTGGTGAGACCTTCAGGCACAAGACAGTCATCAGAAAGACAACAAAATCTTCGCCATCTCCCAAAATCCAGGGCAGTTCTCTTACAGTAGAGCTGTTTTATTGACATGAAGTGAATAATAGATGTCTGGGAGTTGTCACTGCAATCTGCCGTGATTTTTCAAATGGTAAATGAAGGGGAACAGTGAAATTTGGCCTTCAGTGAAATAATATCTTTCTCTTTCTCTACTGATCAAAAACTGATGGTCTCTTGTAGTGGAAGATACATCTTGCATAACGGTATGACGCAAATCTGCTGCTATATGAATTATTATTGTGGGTATCTACAGGTCAGTATTGAGGACAAGCTGCATGTCCCTTCCAGACAGATGAATCATACGCTCCTTTTTTTATCAGCTGCATCTATAATAGAAGAGCTTAAGGCCTGTTTGTTGGGACAGCCGACAGTAGAGGCACACATGTCACGACTACAGTTCACAGGCCTACCCGCTTTGTCTGTCGGTCCGATTCACCCTAGTACCAGATGCATTGGTTTGACAGAGTGGGCCACGTCTCTATCTGGGCTGGGTTGTACGGAGTGATTAAGGGGTTGTTTCAGTGGGAGTTCAAAGAACAGTAGCCAGCTCTGAGGGATGTCTGTGGAGGAGGCTTTGAAGTGGCCTATGTGTTTCTGAACCTCAATAACTTTAAAAGAGGGACACACTGAATGGTTACATAGTCTGAAAGAGCGCTCTAAATAATGTCCAAAAATACAATGACTCTTAAGACACAGTGCCTTTCGGAAGGTGTTCAGACCCATTTATTTTCTTCCCATTTTCTTGTGATGTGGACTTAATTTAGGACTGCTTGCATTAACTGTGCATGGATTGGTTGCCGTCAATCTGCTAACTCTTTCTCATAATGAGAAAACTAAAACATGTTTTTGGAGATTTGTGCCAGTTAATCGAAAATGAAGTATTCCCGACCCTGTACTCGGGAGAATAACTTTTGGCAGTGATCACATCTATGAGTTTTCTTGGGTATACCTCAACAGCTTTGAGTCTTCTTGGGGTATACCTCAACAGCTTTGAGTCTTCTTGGGCATACCTCAACAGCTTTGAGTCTTTTTGGGTATACCTCAACAGCTTTGAGTCTTGTTGGGGTATACCTCAACAGCTTTGAGTCTTCTTGGGTGTACCTCAACAGCTTTGAGTCTTCTTGGGTATACCTCAACAGCTTTTCACCACCTGCACTTGTATAGTTTCTCACATTTTTCTTGCAGATCCTGAAATTAGTGATCCACAGTAGTACAACCAGGCCACTCTAAGCCCTGTCAGGGAGAACACTTCCATTTTCCTACAGCAGCAGAACCAGACATGTCTAAGCCCTGTCAGGGAGAACACTTCCATTTTCCTACAGCAGCAGAACCAGACATCTCTACACCCTGTCAGGGAGAACACTTTCATTTTCCTACAGCAGCGGAGTCTAGTAGACGGTTAGGAATCTCTATCAGCTAGTGGTGGCAATTCCCTATGAGATTACTGCATAAATCCTGTTGACAGTTTTTGGTGCCTGTATCTTGGAATGTCTTCTTTCCAAACACATTCACTCTAACTTTAGCATAAGCCATTTAACCTAAAATTGTTTTTTTCCACTGTGGAGTTCTTGTCCACTAAGACTCCATTTAATATGCTGCAATGAAATCCATCAAATTCAGTCTGTGCAGATGCAGGGTCCCTCTAGATGTCAGAATAGAACCTCCATTGAGGCTTAATCAGTCACTTGAAGATCTCCGCTGCTTGACTGATAAGCTCTTCATATTATATATTATTTTTTATTTTGATGGAGCTTTGAAGAGCCATAGACCGGCTGACCTTGATCATTACTCCACAAATCCTCCTAGACAGGAACACTGGGTTTGAAGTGGCTCTGATGCCAGTTTTTAGTAATATTAGTAGTAGTGGTTGTGGTGGTAGTAAGAATAGAAGTGCTGGTTGTGTAGTGGTGGTGGTTGTAGTAGCTTTGGTGGTATTGTAGTGGTATTGTAGTAGTATTGTTGTGGTATTGTAGTGGTAGTGAGAGTATTAATTGGAGTAGCAGTAGTACTGAGTGTAGTAGTAATAGTAGTGAGAGTATTAATTTGAGCAGCAGTGGTTGTGTAGTAATAATGGTAATGATAGTAATAATTGGAGTAGCAGTGGTAGTGTAGTAGTAATGGTAGTGAGAGTATTAATTGGAGTAGCAGTGGTAGTGTAGTAGTAATGGTAATGATAGTAATAATTGGAGTAGCAGTGGTAGTGTAGTAGTAATGGTAGTGAGAGTATTAATTGGAGTAGCAGTGGTAGTGTAGTAGTAATGGTAGTGGTAGTTTCAATAGTGGTGGTAGTAGAATAAGTAGTAGTGATTGTTACCTTAGTGTTAGTGTTAGTGTAGTGGGAACTGTAGTGATGGTGTAACAAGTGACCTTAATTGAGCATTGTTCACTCTTCCTTTTCATTTCATTGATCAATTAAAGTTACTGGTTCTCTGTCCCGGGATATTTTTGTCTAAATTAACTTGTGTTGGGTTCAGATCGATGGGTGTATTATTAGTAGTGGTTGTGATATGGGTAGAGGTAATGCTAGTTGCTAAGGGTCTTGTGTTGGGTACAGATGGATAGGTGTAGTATCAGTAGTGGTAGTGATAAAGGTAGAGGTAATGCTAGTTGCTAAGGGTCTTGTGTTGGGTACAGATGGATGGGTGTAGTATTAGTTGTGGTAGTGATAAAGGTAGAGGTAATGCTAGTTGCTAAGTGTCTTGTGTTGGGTACAGATGGATGGGTGTAGTATTAGTTGTGGTAGTGATAAAGGTAGAGGTAATGCTAGTTGCTAAGGGTCTTGTGTTGGGTACAGATGGATAGGTGTAGTATCAGTAGTGGTAGTGATAAAGGTAGAGGTAATGCTAGTTGCTAAGGGTCTTGTGTTGGGTAAAGGTGGATGGGTGTAGTATTAGTTGTGGTAGTGATAAAGGTAGAGGTAATGTTAGTTGCTAAGGGTCTTGTGTTGGGTGCAGATGGATGGGTGTAGTATTAGTTGTGGTAGTGATAAAGGTAGAGGTAATGCTAGTTGCTAAGGGTCTTGTGTTGGGTACAGATGGATGGGTGTAGTATCAGTAGTGGTAGTGATAAAGGTAGAGGTAATGCTTGTTGGGTTATGGTTGGATTGGGTGTTAAAGGGAGGAGAGGGCTTGAACCAGACTGATGAGACAAATACAGGACTTTGATTGACTGCACGAGAAGTGAATTGAACCACGGTGGACTTCATCTCTCTTTCACTTTTCCTCTCTTTCTCTAACGCACA
Source organism: Esox niger (assembly GCA_016801105.1). Classification (NCBI taxonomy): domain Eukaryota; kingdom Metazoa; phylum Chordata; class Actinopteri; order Esociformes; family Esocidae; genus Esox; species Esox niger. The sequence goes on along the minus strand of JACXGJ010010096.1, from coordinate 18,691 downwards.
CATACATGTTGGCTTTAATATGAAAATGAAGAAATCAAATTTAATACCAGAAAAAATAAACAAAACACTTACCTTAACATCAACCTCAATTACCTAACCATTAATGCCTAAACTTAAGCCTAACCCTAATTCTGAAGATAAATCTGCCATTTTCCCAAGTGGGGACCTGCAAAAAAAAGGACAGATTTTTTAGGCAGTACTATTTTTGTTCAGACATCAAGTCCCAGCATGTTCTGATAGATATGGAACAAACACACAATGTTGTTGTTTTTTGTGCTGTGCTGCATCTCGTTGTGTCTGCCTGTCTTTGAATCCTCCGTGTGTGTTTCTGTGTGTTTCTCTTCATTCTTATTCATAAAGGTCCTCCATCTCCAGATATGGACGCCAACTATGGCGGAGGCCTGCTGGACATGGTGAAGGGCGGTGCCGGCAAGTTCTTCAGCAACTTCAAGGACAACCTGAAGGACACGCTCAAGGACACCTCCACTAAAGTAATGCACCAGGTGGCCACGTAAGTCTAACATTGAGCTGTACCCTATAATCCTGAGTTGTTACCTTACTGGCCTGTTACGCCAACCGTCTGTGGCTTTGAAAGGGGGAATACAATGTGTCTGTATCGAGTCCCCCTGGCAGGGCTCAGGTAGCTAGCCTCCCTGGCGTGACCAAAGCTTACGCTATACTATTTAAGAATTCTGGCTGTATTGTTCAGCTACCTGACCTATGTTTTAAATAGCCATATAAAAGTCTACATTTAAACATCAGTAAAACACGGTGCCAACTTTTGGATCCCAACAAATGTTATTTATTTAGTCAGCAGAATGAACTCTTCACAATCTTTTGCGAACTGAGCTCATAGGTTACACCTAGGGCTGTCACAATTATTACATAATTGCCTGATACAAATATTTTGAGCCAGATCGCAATTTTTATTTTATTATTTATTTGCTATTTCTTTCATTCCAAAACCATGTTTCCAATCTGAATAAGCCAGTGTTAGAAACATCTCAATAAATAGTGTACCCTGCGAATTATGTCTGTTTTGATAGGATGTCAAATAATTTTCTGAAACTAGTTTCCTTCTAAATTTCACTATGTTTAATTCTAGTTTTGAATTGTTTTACAATGCACAATAATTGTCTGCTTTGCTTTTGACATTTCGGAGTCGTTGTCTGGAGCTGCTGCCGGAGTGTGCAACTTTTGAATCTCGTGCCACGCTTAGTCAAGCCGAAGCTCGCTGTTTTCTAAGCAACAGATCATATAGGTTACACAGTATTACGCTATTTATTATGCTTTTCATCTATTTCTTTATTAATTTGGGATATTTCCCACCAGACATTTTGCCCTTCGATATTTTCATCTGCTGGACAGCTCCACCTGATACACTTTTGCCGGCTAACGTAAACTCTGGGCGTGAGGTTTTGTCGTCTCAGATTGGGGATACCACATCCTTCACATCCCACTGAACCCAGGGATGTTTTGGGATCCGGTGTTGGCCTGCGTGTTAATGACTTCATTCCTCCTCAGATATGAAGCGTTCATACTGAGCCGAAATGAGCTGTGCCTGCTGAGACCTGTGCGTTGGACAGTTCCCTTTGAGCCCGGGCGTTTACATGTCCGCTAAGGTCGACGTAGCTTCCTTATCTGGGAAACACGGAATGGGGTCGCAATGACTGGCCTCGGGCGGGAGAGGAATGAGTGAGAGAGTCTGGTACGGCTGGGTCCTGAGAGGGAGAGAGGGAGAGGCGGTTCTGCGCAGGCGTCTGCATTGGCCGCACAAAGAGGCCTCTGTGTTATCGGTCACTGAGCAAGCCTCTGGAGACTCAGGCCTTTGTCCGCACACTCTGCTTTTAACCCAGTCGCACGTGCACGTAGGCACGTCTGCACACGCACACACACAAGTTTGTACAGCTAACCTCTTGGGGACCAGAAAAATTGAAATTGCATGCTCTCTTGCCCTAATCTTAACCCTAACTTTAACCATAACCTTAACCCTAATCTAACCCTAACCTTAACCGCAATAAAGTCAAATGTATACCTAAACTTTACCTAGGTGTAATGCCTAACCTTAACTCTAAACTTAACCAACAATGCCTGGACATTAAAGAATCCCCAATTCGAACTCTAAAATGAATTGTAAGTTTGACCCTAAACCTAAACCCTGAGCCAGAAATTGACTTTTGCCTCATGGGGACCGGCAAAAGGTCCCCATGAGTCCAATTTCTGGTTGTTTTACTATACTCATACTCAGTTAGACCTAAAACACACACACACACTGCCATCGTTGTGCTGTATTGAACCTGTCCTTTATAGAGCTGGGCTATTGCAGAGCAGGTGCACAGAGATTCAGGCTTTCAATCACTATATTCTTGCCTGGCGTCTTCCCTCGTCTCTTCTGTTCTCCTCTATCCCTCCTCTATCCTCCCTATTTTCTCTTTTGTGTTAATAATTGATGGCAGGTCATTGTGCTGGGTACCTAGAGCGTTGAAACACAGGGATTCATTTCACCCAGGAAAAATAGCCCTAGTGAACACTGTTTGTTTGATAGTGTGTACGACAGCTAGTTTCTGTTGACTGGTCAGTGATACAGTAGGCATGACCTGCGAGTACTTGCAGCCCAATGCAACTTGCTCATTCAAAGCCATGGAAGCTACTGTGTTTGCCATAGAATGTGTCTCCAATATCTTGTGAGCATAGGGTGTATTCTGAACTCTGTGGAATTCGTTGAAACAAAGTAAATAACTTGATTTCATGTATAAATATTGTTAGAGAATATCAGGGGTTTGATGGGCTAGTTTCCAAAGACAGGCATATGTGGCCCGCAGACTGGCTGACTGCAATGCTCTGATCTCACTGACTGTTGTATGTTGGATTGGGCTGAGAGCAGGCTGTCCTTGGCCTGATCCGCCATCTTATTCATCTCTGTGTCTCTACTTCACCCTGAAATGTTCACTTTTACTCCCCTCTCTTGTCTCTTTTGTTTTTGTCTCTCTCACAGATAGTCACACCTGTGTCCTATATTTAGTAGAATATGCAAAAGTCCCGCTGAACAAAATCTGTTTGGTGTAAATGCATGACATTGGTTGCCAACCTGTTTAGTACAAGTGTTTAGATTGGCTGCTTTTACATTACAGGATTGTTGTTATTTATCATACCTACAAGGAATATTTTTGGGATTTATGTTCAATATATATAGACTGATCAGCCATAACATCATGACCACTGACAGGTCAAATTGTCATCATGGCACCTGTCATGGTCAGAACTGCACCACGGGGCAATAGAAGAAGGTTGTCTGGTCTAATGAATCACATTTCCTTTTACATCATGTGGTTGGCCGGGTGCGTGTGCTTCGCTTACCTGGAGAACACATGGCTCCAGGATGCACTATGGGAAGGAGGCAAGCCGGCGAGGCAGTGTGATGCTTTGGGCAACGTTCTGCTGGAAAACCCTTGGGTCCTGCCATTCATGTGGATGTTACTATGACACGTACAACCATTGCTGCAGAACATGTGCACCCTTTCAGGGCAACAATATTCCCTGATGGCATTGGCCTGTTTCAGCAGGATAATGCGCCCTGCCACAAAGCAAAAATGGTTCAGGAATCGTTTGAGGAACACAACAACGAGTTCGAGTTGTTGACTTTTTACAAACTACCCCCGTATGGAATATCTACATTCTATCCTCTGCCTTCAGTCTGCCAAGTAACCATAAGAAATGACAGGAAATCCTTCCAACAACCATGACCTGTCTTAATGATGTTATAATCTAGGCTAGGGAGTCACATGACCCCGGAATAGACTCCTTTAAAACAGGCTCAGCTAGGTGACCACTAAGATTAAATGGATTAAGTTAGCGTGCTCATGTTGAGGGAGGGCTTCAATTTAATGGCGTCCAACATTTAGCTGACTGAAGGTAGTTTGCTGTGTGAGGTATGGCCACAGGAAGTTGTATTTACCTGTTTGGGCATCACATCAATGTCTCTAATGTAGGTGTATTGGCTTAAAGCATGTCGGTGTTCTTGTGTGTGGCATGGTACATAATACTGTAGGGCTGTAGTAGCTGTGTGCTTTTATACCGCAACATACTAACAAGCCTGCATATTGAGTACAGAAGTGATTCTCCTCTTCCTTTCTAGGGGCTCTCTACACGCTTCTGCATGTAACCCCAGTAACAGTTCAGGGGACGCGAATCCACATGCTGTGATACCTCCCAAAACCATGCTACTCCGGCTCCGAACTGGATCTGCAGTCGCGCAGCCATAGTTAACAGAGCTAGCGCTGTAGCCGGACTCGTAGCGGCTCTTTGGCCAGATCAGCAGCTGTCGGTTATCAGAGCGAACCCCGTTGACCCAGCAGATAGGCCGACGGCGTTCACGCAGCAGGCTGAGCACAACAACGCGGATCGAAATAGAATGGCGCCTTTGGTCTGATTACCTCGTTAGGAGGATCTGCTCACTGACACTCCCCCCACCACCTAGCCCGTTCCCTCTCTCAGCTTACCCAGGTGGCTGGGCTGTTGCGTAACTGTGCGGGGCCCAGGATGGGAAGCTGTCACCCACCTCAGCACTTCCAGGAACAGGCCATTGGCCTAGATAGTGGAGTGGCGTCTACTTGGGGGAGGGCGTGGGGATTATCACTGGGGAAGCCTAATGACCCAGAGTGGTCCGGGGGGCCTAGGTTGCTCGCCTGTATCGCTGGTTCAAATCTGGACAACTGCTTTTGCAGCAAATGCTCTGTTGTCAATCTTATCTTTTTTGTCTTTACCCTCATTGAAGGGTCATGCTGAAACTTGTCGGTGTTCATAGCCGACGCCAACAGTCACATAGTGACAATACATTCAACTGTACTTTGTGTCATCACAAAAACTGAGATCAGAACCGTTCTGTGAAGTCTGTAAACATTTTTTTTTGCATTTAATAAATATTTACATGTTACCACATAACTAAGCAAGTTAACATTCGTTTTTGTACTGCTTAACTATTGGCCTGTTGACTTAAAACCCTGTAGTAATAAATCAGATCTGCCTTTCACTTCATAAGTTGTGTTTCTAGCTAGTACTTTTAACCGCTCAGGCCAGAGGCACAATGTAGGCTATGAATATAATCACTTGTCTTAATGCCTGTGTACATTTATGGCCAATATAGGAAAGGTCAGATTGGAGCAAGCTAGTCACCAAAGGACAACATTATATAAATGTCATTTGTCAATTGAGTTTTGATTTTGATGTGATCTGATTTGTCCAAAACCTTATCCAAACATGGCTTCTTTTGAGGAGGGATTTCTTGCTCCAGAACAATCCAGTTGATCTCAGCTCAACACTTAATTTGTTAATTAAAAATGTTTTTATAATAAACTGAAGCCAAGTGGGGAGCCAAATGCAGAATCAAATACTGAGGCAGATGGGCACTGGTTTATTCCCTTGGATCATATCTTCCCTGGTAGATTTAGCCGATTGTGAATTGAGGAATATGAAAACATTGAGAGCCTGGCTTCCTTTGGCATTCATGAACATACCCGACTGTGATTTAGGTCTGCTGACACTAGTATTGTTTAGACAACTAAGGACATTTTTCCCTGGTTGTGTATGTCTTGCTACAAAGTATGTATATCATAAAAAATAAATACAAGCCATACAACTATTACTTAGCGACTTCATTTTTTGTTTACAAATAAACGTTATAGACAATGTAACTCCTTTGAAATGATATACTGTACATTCCATCACAGGTACACAAAAGGAGAGCTGGACATTGCCTACATCACATCACGAATCATAGGTCAGTATGCTTTGGATATCAGTCATACTAATCAAACTGTGCCTTTATCAGCTGTATGAAAGGAGTGTGTGTTTGCCTGTGTGTCTGTGTGTCTGTGTGTGGCATAGATTTGTGAAAGATTAACTTGCGCTCGTGTGTGAGATAATGTCTGTGTGTTTGTGTATTTGTGTGTTTGTGTGTTTGTGTGTTTATGTGTGTGTGTGTGTGTTTGTGTGTGTGTGCTCGCGCACCAGAATGTGAATCAGAGAGACAATTCCAAATAGAGATTTTCCTTCATGGCTGCCTACCATTTTTGACTGCTCATGGCTGCTTTGGTTCAAGAAATGCTGTTTTCTTACTACCAAAGTTGTGTTTTTCTTATTTTAGGATGTTCTCGTCCACATATTGGGTTCTAGGAGAGATGGTCTCTGCATTTTGCTTTCTAGGTTTTGGGGGGTATAGGAAAGCATTGATTGGCTGGGTGTTATATCCTCAAACATAAAAACACACATGCTCATATGCTCACATGCACAAACATCCCCCTAGAAATTCCCCGCTTTGAGGCCATACTCTAGGTACAGAGGACACAGTCACTTGGCGTCATCGGAGGGCAGTTTTTACTATATTGGATATTGCTAATGTCAGATTAGATGTTTTGTATTAGGTCACGAAAATGAACGTGGTAGTTTGGAATAAGTAAGTTAGGAGGGGAGAGGGTTTGAGATATGGAAAACATTCTCCCTAACTTGACGCAATAGGTAGGTAACGTTTTTACTTCCAGACACGACTTCCAAGGGTCCCTATCCATAATGCATAGAATGTCACCCTTGACCCCTGTTCTTGCTGAATTGATACCGTGAAGTAAATCGTGAATTCATATTCAGTGTTTTGCTCCCTGTGAGTTTAGAGTACTCACTGGACGCTTTGGCCTGGGCACGGGAATGTTCGGTTGTTCTCAACTAAGCTAAGCTAACTGGCTAATGTTGACTTGGCTTCCTCACTTTGTTCTCAGCTGTCACTGGCAATGCCCATATATCTCCTCCTCTGTCCCCTCCCAATGGCTGCCTCTCTGTCTCCTGCCAGTGATGTCCTATCCTGCGGAGACGTTGCAGATTGGCAACCAGAACCATGTGGAGGACATCCGCTCCTTCCTGGATTCGAGGCACGCTGACCACTACACCGTCTTCAACTTGTCACAGCGCAACTACCGCGGTGCCAAGTTCTCCAACCGGGTGAGAGTCATGAAGAGAGGGTGAGAGAGGGTACGTGTATTACATAGTTTAATCGATCGCTCACTCTGCCCCCTCCAGGTCTCAGAGTGTAACTGGCCAGCCCGGCAGGCTCCCAGTCTGCACAATCTGTTTGCTGTCTGTAAGAACATGCACAACTGGCTCAAACAGAACCCCAAGAATGTGTGTGTCATCACCTGCTCGGTAAGATGAGAACCTGAGCGGTTATTTCGATTCGTAATAGTTCTTTTTACTCTTTCCTTTTTTGTTCTAGTTGTGTCCTGGGTTTGTCCTGTGTTACTGTTCAAATATGGTAAAAAAAGAAAATCTGGAGCATGGTGTATTATAGTATGTTTTCGTCTGGGTTTGTTCTGTGGTTCAAGAATAACACAGCTTGAAGTACCTATGCTGCTCATATTTGTTTCTGTTTCATCTTTTGTTTCCATCCTTGGCATTGCGAACCTTAAACAAATGCAGATGTTGCCTGTATTCAAAACAGAAGAATAGAAAAATATATTTCCATTCAATGAAAACTGGATTGTCAATTTGGTGCATCCAAAATAATTCAGAGTAGATAAAAAGTTAGAAAGCCTGTAAGTGTACTGCATGTATTTAACTGGGGAATTCAACTGCTGAACACATTCTGTTTCTAATAATATGTCAATCTGCAATCACACCAGAGATATTTATATCTCTGGATACGTTTATTAAACAAAATAAATATCTCATAAAACAAAGATATATTTAGACACTGTCTGTGTAACAGTACTCACTGTGACAGATACGTGACTTCCAGTGTTTGAAACAGAGGAGATGTTTTCGCTATAGTACAGTTTCAACCCCTCGCCACTAAGCGCCATGGGGGATCGCGCTAAAGAAGGGTAGGCCGCTTTGAAGCGGCGGGGCTTTAGGAGGGAGAGACTGAAAGGTGGTGATGGATGGGTCACAGGTGACTCAGTGGTGAAAGGTATTGAGCCAAGGAGCAATAGAGTCGCTGTCTTGTTTTCCCTCTTAAGGACGGCCGTGCTGCCTCAGGTGTGCTGGTGTGTGCCATGTTCTGCTTCTGCCACCTCTTCACCGATCCTGTGCCCGCCATGCAGCTGCTTAGCGCCAAGAGACCTGGCTCAGGCCTCTGGCCCTCACACAGGAGGTAGGTACACAGTGTTTGTCTCTTTCTGTGCGTGTGTGTGTGTGTGTGTGTGTGTGTGTGCAGGCGTTCCTTTGTGTGCTTATGCTAATTGATTGCTAATAATTGGAGCGGAAAACAAAGCAGTACCAGTTCATTTCACATCAAATGATCCATGTCAACATTCTTCACCTCCCTGACTGTGAGTTATGTTAGAGTTACGTAGAACCATCTTTTCTCCTATGGTTTCCCACGGCTGATTTTCAGGGCTTGTTTTTATTATATCAGCCATTTTTTCCTCCCATTGCTGATTAGGTAGAATCCCAAAGAGGTGGCAGATGTGTGCAAAAGCCAGCCAATCAAAACTGACACGCGATTTTGACAAGGTGTTTTCGGAAAACTGGGTAGACTTTTCTACCAAAAAAATACACCGCGGACAAATACGATAACTTCAAATCTATTCCACACCCTGTACTGCTGTATATTGCTAGCTGTCTTTCAGGCTCCGGCGTGTTTGGTGTGCGGTGTAACCATGGTGTGCGGTGTAACCATGGTGTGCGGTGTAACCATGGGTTTCTCTGTCCGGTCTAGGTACATAGGCTATGTATGCAACATGGTGTCAGAGAAGCCCTCGTTGCCCCACTCCAAGCCGCTGGTGGTCAAGGCAGTCACCATGAGTCCCGTACCTTGCTTCAACAAACAACGCATCGGCTGCCGACCTTTCTGTGAGGTCCTCATAGGGGAGACCAAGATCTTCTCTACGGCACAGGACTATGAGAGGATGCGGTTGGTACACACAAACACACACACACACACACACACACACATGTGAATGTTTTTAAGTCCAATCCATAACTCTAAAACGACCCTTATCCTGACCGCTAAACCCCAGTATAACCCTTATCCTAACCCCAAGATTAGACTAGTCTTAAAAGAGGACTGGCTCAGATTTGCCATGGCATGCAACACTTGTTAAGACTGGTTGTCATGAGAACAATGGTACATATTCACACATACACGCACCATCTCTTATTACCATTTCTTTTTCCTGTCTGTCGGTCTGTATCTCAGAGAGCACAGGGTTCAGGAGGGGAAGGTGGTCTTTCCTCTAGGTGTCAAGGTCCAAGGGGATGTGGTCGTCTCTGTCTATCACATGAGGAACACCATCGGAGGACGACTGCAAGCCAAGGTACATTACAGGGCTAGCCTAGTGTAGCAAAGGCCAGCGAGTGCTGTGCAATGATTGGAAACCTCACTCGACGACAGCCATTAGAGGACCCCTAGCGACAGACACAGGGGCACATGGGTTTTAGCCTTCTTTGCTAGAGCACCCGACTTCCATCCTGAGGGCCGGGGTTTGAGGAGGACCAGTTACACTAGCACGCTAACGATGACACTCATATAGATCATGGCACACTATGCTACGGTAGGTGATGTTTGTTCTGATACATTGGCAGTAATGAGCTGAGATTACATTCTGGGAGTTAATGAGATACTAGATTACAGTGTAATCTGACAGAGGGTGTAGAATCTTCATGGAATCGTTGGTTACCAGCGTTCATGTCTTCAAGGTGTCTTCGTTAGAAACGCTTGTTCTTCCTAATAACTCTGGGAATTCGGGTGGGTGTTTTCAGGTGTCCAACACCCAGATATTCCAGATCCAGTTCCACACAGGCTTCATCGCTCCGGGCACCACGGTGTTAAAATTTACAAAGTGAGTACTGGTATCCTGTGTCTTCAGTTAATGTGTTCAGTATTATGTCATGTTAAAAAGGAAGTGTATGTTGTAATATTGACAATGGCTTTTTGGATATAATGAATTAAGAACTCTATCTGACACACACACACACATTTGTAGGCCCGAGCTCGATGCCTGTGACTCCCCAGAGAAGTACCCCCAGCTGTTCCATGTGTTGGTGGACATTGAGGTAGAGAGTACAGACAAACAGAAGGACCTGACCCCGCCCTGGGAACAGTTCCCTAATAAAGACCTCACCCCCAACGTACTGTTCTCCTGTCACCAAGAGCACCAGGACGCACTTGCCATCGCAGGTAAGGGAAGGACAACACACAGTTGGACAAACGCACATGCGCACAAACACACACACACACACACACACACAGTACAGATGGTCAATCACACATATTCAGAGTCACAGATGGACGCTGTGTCAGTCCAGATGGGCAGTGCGCACACACACAGCCACACAAACACACACACACACACGCTTGTATGTACACATAGATACAAAAATGCATACAAATTGACAATGATGAGCAGGGACAACTGGGCACACATAAACAGACAGGTCCGTTGACATGATGTACTCACCCGAATAGAACCTAGGTACACAGAAACTCACATGGCCAGGAGTACCGCAGGGCTGCTGGTGAAGTCTATGCTAATGTTGCCTTCATTCTCTCCTTCCAAGATGAGATGGAGGGACTGGACTTGGAGGGTAAGATCTAGAGTAGAAGAGATAGCGACACTAGCGACCATAGTTAGAGGAGGTCAGCTCTTCGGCGCAGACAGCTTGCGTGATGCATATGTTAGATTAGCCGAGTCACTGCTGCGGCTGCTAGCAATGTGGATGGCTTTAGCAAGTCTCCTGTACAATTCCTTGGAAAGGAACCCATCAACTCACAGCTTTCCTGATGTGACCTACTGCTTATCTTCTCTCCCTCTGTCCCGTCTCTGACCGTTGTAGAGCCGAGCCGATCCCAGGGCGGTCCGGAAAGCCGTCCTCACGGGGAGGAGAGTGAGCCTTCTGATGATGAGATGCTGTCTCTGTCCAGTCAGCAGAGCAACGCTGGTGTAGAGAAACCCGGAGGGGCCCAGCCTGGCTCCAGGGGCCCCAAACGACCAGAGCCGCCACAGGCCCCTGTGGCTGCACCTCCACCCCCAGAAGAGGTGGACCTGCTCGGCCTGGATGGGGCTTCTGTGAACCCCCCGTGTCCCTCTGCCCAGCTCCCCATTACCACAGACCTGTTGGGGGATCTGTTTGGGGCCTCCCCACAGCCAGGGAGCGGGCCTGCTTCGGCCCAGTCCACCCCCCAGAAAATACCCCCTCCCTCCACGTCCTCCTGTCCTTCTCCAGGTACGTAGTTACTGATCAGACCCTGAGGTTAACAACGCTTATGAATTGAGCGGTAACGCTGGATGCTTTTCTCTTTGCCTACCCAGCATTCGATCCGTTTGGGGCCGGTCCAATGCCCAAGCCACAGGAGCTGATGAGTTCCTTCCTGGCTCCAGCAGGTAACCTCGGTAACCTGGGGCAGCCTGCCCCCCTCCTGCATGCAGCTCGTTCGCCGTCCCCCACTATGCAGAACACTGGCATGGGTGAGGCATGACCACACTGCATCTGTAGAGGCAACGTAAATCCACCATTCTTTCACTGCATCCATGACACTGATGTTCCAGACATTCTGTTGGGTAATGGACATACAGTACATGCATGCTCATAATCTGAATATAAAAAATTCCATTATTTCTGGACATTTGCCTTTAAGGCATTGATGATATAATAAGTTGCCTCAATGATGAATGCGTAGCTACAATACATGTTTTGAGAGGACATTGAGCAGGGTTAGTGCTTTTCCGCTAAACCTTAACCCCGACCTAGGGCTGGGCAATAAAATCGAAGAAACTATCGATATTGACATGTGAAAAATCCTAATCGCCAACTTGCGTGATTTTTAGCTCCAAAAAAGGTGAATGATTTTTGCTTCACACGATTGCACCGTTGAATTGTACGTCCGTATTTTTTTTTCTTGTGGGTGCTATAGGTATTATTGTAGATTTCCTAAATGCCTGGACTCATTTTGTATACATGATGGTTTTTCAATGTTAGTTTGAGTTAACACTGCGACAGTCTGCTTCAAGTTAGCGAGTCGCCCCAAAATATTGTCCCACAAATACGACAGCATGGTTAATAAATGTTTTGGCTTCAAAGTCGGGGCCTACAAGCAAACTTAATATGGGAGAAAATAAATCTCAAGTTTTGAGAAATGTTGCCTAATCAGCTTTGAAAAAATTAAACTTTAACTTCTTTAATAACACTTTACCTAGGCTATTATCTCTATTTTTAAGTGAGATTATCTATGCTGTTTACACCCATGTTTTAAAATGACTAATCATAACTGTGACCGCAATATTTGTCAAAGACAGTGTGATTCAGTATTTTATCCAGATTGTGCAGCCCCAGCCTTAAACCTGGTATCTTTATTTCCTCTAGTAACAGTACATCATCTGTGTTTTATGAAAAACTGAGGTTTGGGTCTGGAGATATTTAACTACTCAGAAATTCCTAGCTATGAAGGGTTGCCCATCCAAGATATCATAACCATGTTCTGAGGCCCTACGGTGTTAACATATTTAACCTGTCAGAACCGTAAATAATAAGCTAATTAATGAACATCAATGGTTTTCCAATAGTGTGGCTCTGGTTATATCTTGTAGTATTCTTGCATGTTTACTGTGTGTTTACTGTAAATATGTGATGGCTGCATGATTTCTGTGAGATCTATCTGTCGCAACCCTCTACAGGTTCCACCAGAAGATCTGTGTTTAAGAAGTCATCTTCAACGTGAAAACGCTTGCTGGAACACATCTCAGATGTCTTTTCAGCTGCTACATTAGTTTAGTCTGTCATTATTTCTGTGCTCTGATAGGCCGGAGCTCCCCTGTACCGCCCACTCCCCCTGTGGTTACCATTCAGCAGCCTCCCAATGCCATGGGAGGATGGGACTGGAAGAAACCAGCAGCTCCAGGTACACACACATTTTGCCTTTATATAGTCCTGTCACCCTAAGTATATATTCCCATTCAGAATGTTATTATCCCTAACCTGTAACCCAATCCGGAACTTTAACCCCAAACACCTAACCTTAACTCTCCTAAACAGTAACCATAATTCTTACCGTAGCATTAACAAAAACCAAAGCAGAAAATGTCCTAAAAATGATCCCTCTGGGGATTTTTTATCCTCCTCCGGATAGTAGAATGATATGAACAGACACACACAATTTTTTTTCATTTATTTGTTATGTACTGACGTTGTTCTGAGAACAGAGGAACTACTTTAGAAATGCCTTGAACATCCTAGAATTACTATCCCGAGTTGTTAGCTGCCCATTAGCAAGCATGACTGTGTAGCATGAGTAACAGAGCCCCCTGCTGATTGCTTTGATGGTGTGTTTTGTGTTAGGCGGGGGTTTCTCCATGGGCAGTAAGTCAGCCAGTACCAGTCCTACCGGGTCGGTCCACAGCACCCCCACACACCAGATCAAACCAAATACCCTGGACCCCTTTGCCGACATTGGAAACCTGGGTGGCAGTCTGGGAGGTCAGTGAAGGCTTTCAGTACTGCATATGGATGCTTGAACAGGTCTAATGCCATATTATGTCATTGTCACGGTTACCTTATAGTCATTCGCCAGATGTTCGCTGTTTATTCCTTTATATAGGAGGAACTTGCTTCTCCAGTAAGCCCACCACCCCTACAGGCACCACCCCCGCCTTCCCCCCCATGGGTTCCCCGTCACGGCCGCCTCCATCGCCCCAGCACGGCGGAGGGTGGCAGGCCAATACGGGATTCCCCTCCTGGCAGCCTGGCGGTGGTGGTGGACAGGCCGGTTGGCAGCCCCAAGCCCAGGGCGGCCCAGTCCCCCAGCCCAAGCCCAGCCCCAACCACTCTTTGCCCCACACCTCCCCGTGCAACAGGCCCAACTACAACGTCAGCTTCTCTGCCATGGGAGGAGGCGCTGCTCCCAATGCAGCGGGAAAACCACAGACAAACATGGGTGAGTCAGTGGCAGACTGGGAGGCTGGTGACTATCTTGCTGTGTTGGGATATGTAGTCCTTTGTGATAAGACCGCACTCACACTAGGCTGTATTGTAAGTGGGTGAAATGTCCTTCCTACCAGGTTCCAAGCCCAAAGTGGCCACGGCAAACTTTGATGACCTGCTGTCTGGTCAAGGCTTTGCTGGAGCCAAAAAGAAAGAAGGTCCCAGGACAATAGCAGAGATGAGGAAGGAAGAGATGGCTAAAGAGATGGACCCTGAGAAACTCAAGGTTGTTTTACAGTGGCCAGTCACTAGTTAAAAACTGAAGGTTGTTTTACAGTGGCCAATCACTAGTTTTAAACTGAAGGTTGTTTTACAATGGCCAATCACTAGTTTTAAACTGAAGGTTGTTTTACAATGGCCAATCACTAGTCTTCAACTGAAGTTTGTTTTACAGTGGCCAATCACTAGTCTTAAACCGAAGGTTGTTTTACAGTCGCCTGTCACTAGTTTTAAACTGAAGGTTGTTTTACAGTGGCCAATCACTTGCACTTAGACCAAGATTTGGTGTGTTTGGGGAGGGTGATTTCTCAACAAAAGATACACAAATAAAGAAGGCCTGTGGCATTTCTGTTGTGGGATCCCTTTTCCTCTGACCCTGGCTTTCCCCAGATTCTGGACTGGATTGAGGGGAAGGAGCGTAACATCCGGGCCCTGCTGTCCACCATGCACACAGTGTTGTGGGAGGGAGAGACCCGCTGGAAGCCGGTAGGCATGGCTGACCTGGTGACCCCAGAGCAGGTCAAGAAGGTCTACCGTAAAGCTGTGTTAGTCGTCCATCCAGACAAGGTGAGATGGAAGGATTTGCTGTACAGTTTGAAATACACACCTAGCACAAGCTAGCACACATGCCTACTCACATACACACAAACTCTCTGAAGTTGCATAACTATATGACAATAAGAGGGTTTAAAACCAAAAAATACTTTTACCGTGCTGTATTTTTCATAGTCTTATTTTTCAGAATATTTACACTAGTTGCCATGCAAAAGTCAATATTGCTACAGTAAAATCTAGCATTTTATCCTTCAATGAACACAAAACCTGCAAATTCTTGGAAGCACGGTACAAAACTCCCATTTCCCATTTCACCTGTACAGTAAATGACAGTGCTTGTTTTCCGTTCCTCCCAGGCCACAGGACAGCCCTATGAACAATACGCCAAGATGATTTTCATGGAACTGAATGATGCCTGGTCAGAATTTGATAGCCAAGGACAAAAAGCACTCTACTGAGCTGAGAGTTCCTGCTTACCCTCTGTTTCCCACCTTGTGATCCATAATCCAGCCCCATCAGGTCTGTGGTTCCCACCTCCCACCTTCTCTCCTCTGTTCCGTGGACTCCGTAGAGACTTCAGCAGCCAGACTAACAATGTAACCGTGTTAGGAAAACAGATGCCTACAGCAAGCATCTGCTGGTGGAACTGTCCAACAAAAACAGTCAAGCTTATCCCACATGTCCTAGCAGAGTCCTGAACCAACCGGAACACAGCATCATCCAGCTGTCTGCGGACATCAGCAGAGATGAATACTCCGGACAGATTATAAGGACTTACCTGCAGTTCCAGTGTTGTTAGCCAGGTGGTATGTTGTAGCTAGGGTGTATACAGGACTTTATGAACAGTGCTCGCCAATGGTGAAGACAATGTTCTACACACTGTCAACTGTTTGACTTGGAACAAAACTTCTAGGCTGGGATTTCTTTAAATCTGCCATAGCAATGTTTACGCCGCGTCTTCATTTACAATAATCATCAACTAAATGTACATAACATTCACATAACATGTATATCCACTATGACATTCACACCGCAATAGGAATCACAAGCTGAGATAGAGTCTGGTTGACATTTGTCCTCGGCAGCTTTAAGGGTACAGCAAAGGTCATAGTAGACGGTAACCTAAGCGAGAGATTGCAAAGTATTGAGCTGGATCAAATGTGCTTCCGCAGGACTCCAGCTGAGAGTCCTAGGAGCTACCCAAATAGTTATCAGGGGTAATAACAACTGTTGTGATTCATACACCAAGGCCTACAGGTTACTGTCACATAAAAGAGACTCAGTAGGGTTTTTAAACTGGTCGGTTCATGTGTTTATTTGTCCTCAGTCTGAGTCCAGCCTTCAGTCAACCTAAAGGTACTCTTAAGGAACAATGGAATGTAGAGGATATTGACAAATGATCCCATATCACACTACTGTACTTATGTAGGAACTGAACAGTTGCTGCTAATTTTTCATTAAGCTTATCAACATAATTTCTAGTGTATCAAATTTTAATCATGTTAATTTATTGACCATTACTGCCAGATGTTTGAATCTTTCTCTGATAGTTTTTTTTCTTTTCCCAAAGATGTTTTTCTTTTCATTTCTGCAGAATTTTTGTTGTAGGTTACAGTATTGAGCTATCTCTCTGCTGTCTCCAGCTAAAGAATTTTCTATTAAATAATGAGAAATTCATGTTGCTTCCAGATGGGTGTTTTAAAACAGCCCATTAATCAAAGTGGGGCTTTGCGTTCACATTTTTTGGAAGCTTATCTTTTCGGTATGCACTGACAGGAAACACTAATGAAAAAACTTGGAAGTTTATCTTGGCCAAAATGGTTTCACATCATTTCACAAAACATGCTTGTGATTCTGGAGTTTGTTATCCAGACCATAACATGGACTCCTCAACCACTCCACCCCAGTGTGACCTCGTGTCACATTTGTTTCAACTCGTGAAGGCTTTCATAAAAATTTACAGTACAACGCCTTGTACAACTATGTCTTAACATACAAATAATTGCATATCAATGTGTAGGTCAGTTCCATTTTTCTGTGTGGACAATTTAGCTAAGAGAGCGAGAGAAAGTGCACACATATTTAATATGATACCAACATCCCCCAGTTCTTTTGCACCTCTTGCATACTGACATTGTCAACCATTTCCTGGATTGCTGCTTTATCTGGTGACTATACCAACGGCAGGAGCTGTGGCTGTGTAGTATGCATCATATGTATGTACACTGAGGTCTGTGTGCGTGTGTGCGTTTGTGTGCGTGTGTGTGAGAGAGAATCCTTGTATGCTCCCTACCACACATATATGCCCCTCGCTGACTGGAATCTCTGTCAATCTGCAATCTTAAAGCAATGTTAAAAAGCTAACCTCTATACACATAGTGGATGTGTGTTGTTGGAACTGTTGTACGTACGTGAGGATGTGATACAATTTGGATACAACTACTGTGTGTGTTTGCTTGTCTGCTGTAAAAGTATTACTACTAATAGTGTACACTTCTGTTACTGTGTTGTTCTTCTGGGTTCTGTTTACCCTAACAGGATGTACATAGTGATGAAGATCAATGCACAAATAAATTGAGAAAAACAAACTGAGAAACAACAAACTGTCTGTTTTAATTTGTGAAATTAAATAATTTTCATACAGAATATATAGCCGATTCGGGGACTTGTGTGTGTCTCAAAATCCAAGTCCATATACTTAATTATCAATACAATTATACCATAATTTAACATATATTATATTTGTGAAGACATACAATCCCCTCCAAAAGTATTGGAACGGTAAAGTAAATTCCTTTGTTTTTGTTGTCCACTGAAGACATTTTGGTTTAAGATCAAAAGACTAGTATGAGACAAGAGTTCAGAATATCAGCTTTCATTTCTTGGTATTCACATCTAGATGTGTTAAAAAACTCAGGACATACCACCATTTGTTTGAACCCACCCATTTTTAAGTGGGCAAAATTATTGGAACATGTGACTGACAGATGTTTCTTGTTGCCCAGGTGTTGCCTTTCGGGTTGCTTCTTCAAACATTAAATAGCTCTGCATGACTATTCTTAAGTTTCCAACAAAATAATTCCAACAAAATAAATTGCCTTGCCGTTCCAATACTTTTGGAGGGGACTGTACTTTATGGTAGATAACAGTATTCACGTCTTGAATGTTGACCACTAGAGGAAATAGGTTTCCTCCATCCAGTTTGTTATGCAATAGGAACGTGTAGATGTGGAAATTTTATCAGGCCGCAGATTATGCTTTTTGAAAGATAAATTGTTATGTGGCACTCATTTGAGATGCAGCATATTACGCTGTGTACACACATCGCGCACAATTAATCGTGTGGTAATATAGAAATGAAAGCCCTGGCCACATCAAATGCGCCAATTGCGTTGTGTAAGCATTGTTTTGTTGCATAGCTTTTCCATATCCGTACTCATTAGGCCTATTTTTCGGATTTACCACCAATTTTAAAATATAGTAGATGCTGAAACGTGCAGTGCCCGGGAATCCTGCTCCTCTCAATTTGTCAGACGATATTTATAGAGTCATACATTCTACAAATAATACGTATTAAGTAAAGGAAGATCTCATCCAATATTCGGCTACCAGGTTATTAACTATAACTGGCTATACGAACGTTCTGAACGTTTGTCAGCTCGTATGTCTGACAATTGAGAATACCTCGCTATATACAACTGTCTGTTCAAGCTACAGAAGCTGAATAGGTAGGTTGAAGCGAGGTAAAGTTAGTTTTATTGTGGACATTCAGTGGACATTCATATTCGCCCATTGAAACCAACTATTTTAGGACAACGAAAAGAATTGGTTCTTGATCAGGTGAAAGTGAAATTTTAAATAATTGTTAAATATTTGTGCATTTTCTTTGTTTATCCTTACAAATTCAATAGTGTCTCCTAAAATGTGCCATGACAACAACAGAGTCCCCCCCCCCCCC
>JACXGJ010010095.1:0-22689 GCA_016801105.1 Esox niger | reverse complement strand
GAGAGGAGAGGGAGATGGGAGGGAATTGGTGAGAGGAGAGGGAGATGGGAGGGAATTGGTGAGAGGAGAGGGAGATGGGAGGGAATTGGAGAGAGGAGAGGGAGATGGGAGGGAATTGGTGAGAGGAGAGGGAGATGGGAGGGAATTGGAGAGAGGAGAGGGAGATGGGAGGGAATTGGTGAGAGGAGAGGGAGATGGGAGGGAATTGGTGAGAGGAGAGGTGGACAGGAACAGGACAGAGTAAGATAAGTTTGCTGGGTTTAGGCTCTCTGAGTTCTGTTCTTTATCCCTACATACTACACAGTCTAAACAAGTGCTTTGGCTGTGTCTATTTCTGCATGTCTATCTGTATAGTCTCATTCACCCACTGTCTCACGCCCATCATCCTGGTAACTTTGCACAACGCTAATCATTTAAAGTCAGCCTAATCCTTTGTTTTGATTGATTTTTAACCCAATTGTTCTTAAAGAGCCACTCTGGTCACATGACGACCCATCCGAAAAGCTCCACCTTGCAAACCAATCATTGGTTTAGAAGAAAAAAAACTTTAGCCTATTTAAAACAGCAATGCATTCAATCTTCCCAAACAACTTCCTTCACAGCTGAACCCCATTTTGAATTTGATTGGGGAGGATACATCTGAAACAAGGTAAAGTCCTTGATCACCTGTTGAGAACAGTGTGCTCGTGAGCCGAGTGCAGCAGACACAAACACCCTGTGTAATAACCAACCCACTGTTTCATCAATAATTCCCTACTATGGTGGTCAAAGGCCGAGGCGCGTTCTCCGATGCACACCTCGCCAAGCCACGGATCACACTCAGCTCAGATTCATCCGCCGGTACACAGCAAGCCATAGTCCAGGAGTAGCTTCTCCTGTCTTATACCAGTCCCCACCCTTATTCTACCTCACCTTCCACACCCCCGTCCTATATTCTAACCCCAACCATTCTCAAATTCTCTTTGATCTTCATGTTAAGAACCTAGTTGACACCCCCCCATGCCTGTTTGTCCCATCTCCACCCACCCATCCCCCAGTCAGTGGTTAAATGTTGGGAGGTGAAGTACCTAGTTGACACATCCCATCGCTCCTGCCAAGCTGGGCAGCAGGGTGCATCTGTGTGGGAGGGGTGAAAGAGGGAGAAGAGGGAGGGAAGAGTGATAGGCAGAGGAAGAGACAGATGGGGGGCAGGTGGAGGGTAAGGGTGGGGGGCAAAATAGCAGTTAATATAACAGTCAACATTCATTAACCCTTCATCGGTCAGGTCATTCATGAGATGAATTGACTGGTGATGTTTCGATCTTGCCATCGGCCACAGTGCATTGACAATCCTGGTTCCTGGCTCAATGAGCTCTGTTGAGGCAGGTTTAACACCAGGTGACAGTAGCGTGTGAACCGCCCAGCCACCGAGAGGCAGTCAGAGCCACAGAGACAGGGTGAGAGGCGTGGTAAGGGATAGAGACAAATTGGTAAGAAAGAAAGAGAGCAACAGAGAAAAGGAGTGTGAGGGAATTAGCAAGACAGAGAAACATGAATCCCTTTATTTCCCCCTTGCTATTCACACTTGTAAGTATTTTCACAATGTTACCACACTGTACATAGCTAATATTACAACATTCCCATTTGAAAACATTGTGTGGAATGTTAATTTATTGACTTGTGCACTTGTATTTATTTTCCTGAAATTCCCTTGACTTGTTAATGTGTAAAAAAAACTCCATGCCAATAAAGGCTTTAAATCTAATTGAGACCAAAAGAAAGGGATAAAGATATAGATACCGACACAGATGTGTGTGTATGTATGTATGTATGTATGTATGTATGTATGTATGTATGTATGTATGTATGTATGTATGTATGTATGTAAGTATGTAAACGAACTATTCAGCATGACAAAAGAGTTGAAAGGAAAAGCTTTGAGTGAGGAAAAGAAGGGTTCAATTCTGTCTGTGCTGGCAGAGGGATACAGTGAGCATCAGGTTGCTTCCATCCTGAACGGTTCATAAGAACAAGGTCAAGCTTCAGACATTGGGGGCAACAAAACTACAGCCTGGCAGAGGGCGAAAACAACTGACCGAGATGACCTTAAACTCATTCGAATGTCACTCAACCACTGTAAGACGACACCAAGTGACCTACAAACAGAGTGGCAAACAGCAGCTGGGATGAAACGCGCGGCGAGGACGGTTTGAAACAGGCTCCTAGGGGCAGGGCTGAAGTTGTGCAAAGCTAGAAATAAGCCCTTCATCAATGAGAAGCAAAAAAGAGCCAGGCTGAAGTTTGCAAAAGACCATAAGGATTCGACTGTAGAGGAATGGAGTACGGTCATCTTCTCTGACGAGTCAAATGTTCAGCTTTTCCCAACACTTCATCATCTAATGGTTAGATGGAGACCTGGGGAAGCCTACCAGCCACAGTGTTTCACACTTACTGTAAAATTTGGTGGAGGATCGGTGATGATGTGGTGATGCTTCAGCAAGGCTGGAATTGGGCAGATTTGTCCTTGTGAAGGACGCATTAATCAAACAAAGTACAAGGTTTTCCTGGAAGAACACTGGCTTTTTCTTCTGCCCTGACAATGTTCCCCAACTCTGAGAATTATTTTTACCCAGCAGGACAATGCTCCATGCTACACAGCCAGGTCAATCAAGGTGGGGACAGAGGACCACCAGGTCAAGACCCTGTCATGGCCAGCCCAATCTCCAGACCTGAACCCCATTTAAACCTCTGGAATTTGATCAAGAGGAAGATTGATGGTCAACAGTCATCAAACAAATCCGAGCTACTTGACGTTTTGTACCAGGATTTGTTTTCTTTGCATTATTTGAGGTCTGAAATTTTTTTTTGTGTTATTTTAACCAGTTGTCATCTTTGAGAAATAGTCTAAAGGGCAATATTTGTATTTGGAATTTGGGAGGTATGTTGTCAGCAGGTCATAGAATGAAACAAAAATGTTCTTTTTACTCAAACACATATTTATGAATAGTAAAATCAGAGGAACTGATCATTTTGCTGTGGTCTCTAAATTCTTTCCAGAGCTGTATATAGCGAATCAGAAAGATACACATGTGGACAGAGACAGTGGGACAGAGAGATGCGTAAATATAGAAAGAGAGCTTGTGTTGCTGCATCTAGCCAGAGGCATGGAAACCATGGATGTCTATGAAATAAAGAGCTCATCACATGGGCCAGACAGAAAGACAGACAGAGCGAGAGATAGTGAAACTATGTGATATAAAGACACAGCTACATCTGCCTGTTCTGAAAATGCTCACCAACTCCAACACT
The DNA here is from genome assembly GCA_016801105.1 of Esox niger. Lineage (NCBI taxonomy): Eukaryota > Metazoa > Chordata > Actinopteri > Esociformes > Esocidae > Esox > Esox niger. The sequence continues at coordinate 19,401 of JACXGJ010010095.1, read as the reverse complement.
GGCACCTGTATAGCGTGAGATTGATAGTTCAGTGTTCAATGCAGTCATCGTTTAGGACTGACAAACGAACATCTTGTCAAAAGCCTATTTAAGGAAATGCCAGTAATAGGCCAAAATAATACCCGCACACACAGTCAGTTGAGGATTTACAGAGAAACAGATTTGAAATAAAAAAATCTCACATGAACCTGACAATAAATCAAAACATTACAGAAGCACCTAGAATAACCTGTCTTTCCAGCCCACTCAGGCATAGTCCCATGACTTTAAGGAAAATACAACTTCTTTATAAACAAAGCACACACCCTTAAATTAAATGCGTGTGGAGACAGTTGGGAGAGAGGTAAAATTAACAGGGAATATGATGGACAGAAATAGAAAGGGAGGAAGAGAGACTGTTTTGAGAGAAACAGAACAAAGAGGAACAGAGACTACTGTTTTGAGGGAAACAGAAGAAACAGGGTCTATAATGAGAGAATTTCATGACAGTCGGCTGAGAAGTTTCATTGATCTATGAACTGTCTCTATCTGATGTCATAATCAACATATTGAAATCTATTTTATAAGTGATACTCTGGGATTTTGTGATTTGGGGTATTTTCCTACTTCACTAGAAGTAGACAAAATTATGTGTATTTTTATGTCTTATATACAGGTGCTGGTCCTATAATTAGAATATCATCAAAAAGTTGAATTGTATACATTCATTCCACACAGACTGATATATTTCAAATGTTTATTTCATTTAATTGTGATGATTAAAACTGACAACTATTGAAAAACCCAAATTCAGTATCTATGAAAATTAGAATATTACTTAAGACCAATACAAAAAATGATTTTTTTAAATGTTGGCCAACAGAAAAGCATGAACATGAAAAGTAAGAGCACATGCAGCATTCAATACTTAGTTGGGGCTCCTTCTGCCTGAATTACTGCAGCAATGCAGCGGGGCATGGAGTCGATCAGTCTGTGGCACTGCTCAGGTGTTAAGAGAGCCCAGGTTGCTCTGATAGTGGCCTTCAGCTCTTCAGTTGGGTCTGGCGTATAGCATCTTCCTCTTCACAATACCCCATAGATTTTCTATAGGGTTAAGGTCAGGCGATTAAGAACAATTAAGAATAGGGATACCATGGTCCTTAAACCAGGTACTGGTAGCTTTGGCCCTGGGTGCAGGTGTCAAGTCCTGTTGGAAAATGAAATCTGCATCTCCATAAAGTTGATCAGCAGCAGGAAGCATGAAGTGCTCTAAAACCTCCTGGTAGACGGCTGCGTTGACCTTGGACCTCAGAAAACACAGTGGACCAACTTCAGCAGATGACATGGCACCCCAAACCATCACTGACTGTGGAAACTTTATACTGAACTTCAAGCAACGTGGATTCTCTCTTCCTCCAGACTCTGGGACCTTGATTTCCAAAGGATATGCAAATTTTACTTTCATCAGAGAACATAACTTTGGACCACTCAGCAGCAGTCCAGTCCTTTTTGTCTTTAGCCCAGGCGAGACACGTCTGACGGTGTGTCTTGTTCAAGAGTGGCTTGACACAAGGAATCTGACAGCTGAAACCCATGTCTTGCAAACGTCTGTGCATGGTGGTTCTTGAAGCACCAACTCCAGCTGCAGTCCACTCTTTGTGAATCTCCCCCATATTTTTGAATGGGTTTTGTTTCACAATCCTCTCCAGGGTGCAGTTATCCCTATTGCTTGTACACTGTTTTCTACAACATCCTTTCTTTCCCTTCGCCTCTAATAATGTGCTCGGACTCAGAGCTCTGTGAACAGCCGGCCTCTTTAGCAATGACGTTTTGTGTCTTGCCCTCCTTGCGCAAGGTGTCAATGGTCGTCTTTTGGACAGCTGTCAACTCAGTAGTCTTCCGCATGATTGTGTAGCCTACAGCACTAGACTGAGAGACCATTTAAAGGCCTTTGCATGTGTTTTGAGTTAATTAGCTGATTAGAGTGTGGCACCAGGTGTCTTAAATTTTGAACCTTTTCACATTATTCAAATTTTCGGAGATACTGATTTGGGGGTTTTCATTAGTTGTCAGTTATAATCATCAAAATTAAAAGGAACACTTGAATGAACACTTAAAATATGTCAGTCTGTGTGGAATGACAGTATACATTATACAAGTTTCACTTTTTGAATGGAATTACTGAAATAAACATGTGAACAGTTAATTTGCCAGACATCGTGAATAAGCTTTTAGGCCAATAACGGCTAAACTGGCGTGAGATAAATTCAATGATGCGTTGATTAGATAGTAGTTGGGAGACTATTGTGTCTCAGACTTGTTAGAGATTTTGCCACAGAACCCGTGATAATTGCATACTTCAGATTTATTTGGCGCGCTACATTACCGCAGCTAGGACTGTCAATGAGGTTCGTGCCACAAGATAAGTCACAAGCTTTGTTTCCCAAAAGAAAAATTCCAACTAAACCGCAAGGGGGTTGTACGCACGACAGCTACGATGACTGGTAGGCTACCATAATAACAGCAATGCTCGGGCGAAGTTAGTTTCTTTGGTATGATGTCTAGAAGTTTGCCTACTTTACAGATTTTTTTATGTTTTTGTAAATTAAACAAAAATGAAAGCCAAACAAATTGTATTGTTTTTCTGTGTTCATTTTAAAGTAATGTAATTGTCTAGGTAAGCAGATCGTTTGCCATTCTCATCCGTGTGCAATAATATTCTTGTTAGAATAATTACACCATAGGCAATTGTTCTAATATAATAAAAACTAATAATTATTTGTTTTATAAACCCACTCTTCTTTTGCGTGAATATATAGGCTAACACCCACCTGATAAGCACACAATTCCACCAATGTTCCTTCACACTGCATTTTTATGGTTTATGTCGATGTAGGTCAACAAGTTTGAACTTTGGGCGCCTCCACCTGCGAGCAAGCGTCCACAGAAAGCGTTCATCACAGTACATGAAACGTACATACAGTTTGGGGAGAATAGTATTAAATACTTTTATTATCTGCCTATCTTTTAGTTGTGAAAACAGGTAGAATGACTTTTGCGATGAGGTGGTGCTGGTAGGGGGGCCTCCGCAGCTAAGGTTCGCACCCATGGAAAAGAAAGCTAAGTTCTGCCACTGCCTGGAACCCAGCTACTTCACAAACGTATTACAGGTGAGAAACGTCAAATGCTAACTTTAAAACGGGATAGAGGTGCTTGTTTTTTGTGTTACAAAACTGTTTTTTTCAATGGGGGTCGGTCAACACCTTGCTGGGTTATTGTAGTCTCTTCATTCGCAACAAACAATGCAGTGGCAGTGCCAGCATCTCACAGCTATTTACATAATAGCCTACAGAATCAAAGCGAAAAGGCTCAATTAAACTTCAGTTGAAGAGGTTCTCAGATGTACCCCACTGACCAATCTGTAGGTAGGGTTTGTCCTTTAATTCTCTGAATTTTCAAACTCATCTTCACTACAGTTTTTGGGTTTGAAATCAGCACTCATGCGGGAATAGTTTATTGTACAGGTTTAGAAACAGTTAGTTCTGATTTATAATGTGAAATCAACAATGAAATTTGTCCACCAACTTTATGTCTATGCTGGCAAACTAGACTTTGTTAATGGAATTCCACTGTCACAGAGGGCATGTGAAGTCACAGATAAAACACAGTCTTATATCTTCCATATAATAAACAAAAAGTTGGCTGCATACCTTTTCATCAGCCTAGTGTGACCAGGCAGCATGTGTAGGTTTGTGTATCTCCAGTCAGAATTGGATGCAAGGGTGTATTTTAGGATGGAAAGGAAGTAGTGTTTAAATTATTACTTTTTTTCATTACGAGAATGCTTTATCCAGTGCGATTAGAGTCCACAGGGCTGGATCATAATGTCCCTTTGCCCCAGGGCACCACAACGGCACACCAGTAAACATTATGATGATCTGCAAATATGTGGCGCTGCTTCTCCTCTCCACCTCAGCGGTCTTCTCATTCCGACAACAATAATGGTCAAATGAAGAAGGCATTATCTTGGAGAGGTCAAAGGCCATAGAACCATGCAGGGGTGTGTGACAGGGGCTACTGAGTGTTGAGGTGACAGATTTGGACAACAGGATTGCAGTAGTCTGCCTGTGAAATTATGTAGTAATGAATCATTGTTATAGATTATGGTTAGTAAAGATGCTGAATAACACTCACACTTCACGCTTGTAAAACAAATGCCTGCTGTCCAGATCACCACACTAGTCATTAGATAGCAGGGGCATGCCATACTTGTCCAGAACACATCCATCTGTCTTCATCGTCACGACAAAGTACATGCAGTGACTTGAAAGTATTTCAAGTTCTCTAATATTAATAAAAAATAAAAAAATTTACATTGACATTTTGTTTAAAACACACTAAACACCTCAAAAACAATTAAGAAACTTGAAACTCAGATATGTTGGAAAATACTTGAAAACAAACTGAAAATGTTGCTTGCATAAGTAATCAACTCTTGTACAGTGGAAGCTCCCAGTTGACAAATTAAAGAAATTGCCCAGATTAGCTTAAAATTAACTTAAGATTTAAAAACGCTGTCATATTTAATGGATAAAACCCCATTGTTGAAGGATTTTTGGTCAGGCTGTGAATCTGAAGGAAAATCTACACCAAAGAGCATTTTACAGAATTTGAAGATAGTGATGCAAATGAAAAGAACACCTATTAGTATTGAAGTATAACACCAACCAGGCATTCTCAAGAACAGGCAGTTCTTCAACACAGCACTCCAACAAGGACACTTGTGAGAGAAGACACAGCAAGGCCAATAATCACTTTAAAGGAGCTAGTGGCTTGGAGTGGAGTACCGGTGCACCAGTCAACCATATCAAAAGCTCTGCATAACACTGGCCTGTATGGGAGCGTTGCAAGACATAAAGCTGTGGACCAAATTAAGAGACCACAGCACCTTGTTCTTTTCCTTTCTTAATTTGAACCCTTCTGTTCCTCACTCAAAAAAAAATTTGAAAGGAAAGAAAAAGATGCAGTGATCTCTTAATTTTGTCCAGAGCTGGATGTGGAGTTTGCTAGAGAGCATGAGAGTGGATGCTGATAGAACAACCCATTACAGGCCAGTGTTATGAGAAGCACTGTGTGGCACAAACCTAACATTACTCATGCCGCAAGATGCACCATTCCTATGAAGTATGGTGGTGGTGGCAGCACCATGCTGTGGGGATGCCACTCATCAGCAGGGACTGAGCATCTTGGTCAAATTAAAGAAAGTAAAATATAGGGAGATACAGCAAGAGAACCTTAAAAAAAAATATCTTGAGCCATTCCAATGTATCATATACATGAGCCCTCGGAACTCCCTGGTCCTAATGAGTCCTAGCTGTCCCTGTTCAAATTCCTCGTGGTCATACCTACATTGGGATCCACTGCAAGTTACAGGTTGTGAAAAACTTCTCATAACTTTAAAGTTTTTGCTCACTAGCCCAAATATTTTATTAGTGTCTCCAAAAAGATGGTCAAGACAACACTGTCCTTAACCTTTCCAGAACACAGCCAACTCCCTTGTTGAAAAAAAACATTAAGTATCTACATGACACTGGTTGTCGAGAGTTGCAGTGACAAAGTGGCATTGTGAAAACCCCCCTCCTCAAAGTTAGATCTATTGGTAATAAATCCCTCTGGTCCTTTCCATTACGGTAGCTGATGCAAGTTTTGATGTTGTCATTCATTAGTAGTCTCTGCAGGAGGGCAGTATTTAACCACAATAGACCCTAACTGTCCCTTACTCAGAGCCTGTGGATGACGCCCCAGGAAGGCCTGTTAAGCCCTGTTAATACTCCACCGCTATGCAACCCCTCACAATGAGCTTACCTACTAATAAAGCATGGCATGTTTAAACCGGTGATATACCTGCCACACAAGAGCTCAAATACTAAAGAAAGTGGGTCTGCTGGTGGTGTGCCCACACACACTGGTATGGAAATACCAACAACTATATTTAACAACTGCCGAATATAACGCATTTGGGTTAATATGACCTCTCTAGGACCTAGTGGTTAGAGCATTTGGCCTGTCATTAATTTGAATACTCTGACAGAAATGAAAATCCTGTCAATATTCTATTGAGTTCTATGGTCATTGCTGATGAATGCAGATCCTAGCCTGAGGGTGTCTCAGGGAAATGCCTTTTCTTGAAACCCACAATTGTATGTATGAAGTTCTTACAATTGTAGGCATGCATCAATTTAGTATTTTGATGTAATCATCTAATTCTTGTTCATTTAATTATATTATCAAAATGTAATTGTACTAAAGCTACTACAAGTCAACTGGTGAGTATGGAATGCTAACTTTGTGAAACAGCAGTTAGGCTAGTTTTGTTCATTTCAAAGTGACTCAGGGATCATGGTGCATTTTCCCTGGCAGCAAGTTAATAACACAGCAGGCATTTTCCATCAAGCATTATTAAGAAACCGACAGCCCTGTGGATCCATTGTTTGGTAGTCTGAAGTAAATCTTCAAAGACATGCCCCCTCATGGTGGGTTCTTATTGCAACAGTAATGTTAACTGCATTAACATTAATTCTACTGGTTTATAAAATGGCCAAACTACAGAACGAAAGATGTGCTGGGGGGCCCCTGAAAGGTGCAGTGGTAAAGTCATTGCCTTGTAGTTAGCTGGGTTATTGTGGGACCAGGGTTCAAATCCTTCTCACGGAATAGCCCTATGTCTGACGGAGGGAGATGCAATTGGCCAGTATTGTTTGGGTTTTGGATGTAAGTCATCAAACAGGTTTGCTCATAATAGTATGGGGGGAATGTGTTCCTTTTATGCCTACAGGTTCTGGAATAGACTTCCTTGCTGAGAAAGAATTGTGACAAAAAGCAGAGTGGCCTAGGATGCAACAATGAAGCAGGGCTTCATTTGTACATCCTAAAATAGGGGATAACAAGAGAAGGGAACAGGCAAGCCTAGTTTGGCCGGCCTGCGGTTAGATGGGATGAATGTTGTTGCCCTCATTTGATTGAAACCTGGATCTCCCAGGTGAGAGGCTCTGTCTTTAACCATTACGCCATAAAGATATTCATATTTTGAGTGTCGGTATAGCATCTCGACATTAGATCATTATGTCATTCATTAACATCACACCAAGTTTGAATATTTCACTAAACACCATTAAGCATTGTGTTAACTGTTTAATGTTTCTTATCAAGTTTACTTCCACCACAAATAGCATCTATTGGCTCTGGCTATTTTAACTGCATATTAGCCAGTAAGCTTACTAGTATCGATTAACTTACTACTTGGAATACTCATTAAGAATCTAGTAATTCCTAGCAAGACTGAAGAACAATATTACACTGCCAAAGTTATTAAATTTCATTGCAAAACCATGCCTGTTTTTCTTTCATTCGTGAATGACATTGATACAACTATCAGTATAGGTGACGAAAACACACTTTTTCGTGAACCGAAAAGACTAGACTCATGCAAACCCATCCTCTTTTACTGCCAAATGGGTTGTGATCTAGCCTACATTACCCCAAAAAGCATTCACGAACATGTACCTCAAAAATCCAGTAGAAACAGTTGCAAAATAACTGTGAAAAGTTTTTAGGCTCACTATAACGGAGATACTGAAGGTGTATCCAGCTAAGTTGTCTATCCTGAAGAAATCCGAATGCATAATTTGCAATGTGCGGTTTCATGTCACAGCACAACAACGTTTGTTTTTCTTTCATTTGTGAATGACATTGTCACTGGGATGGGCTCTCATCAGCACTGGGATACCCTCTGTCCAATTGTTGGGCCCTATCTGGGGCCTAACCGGATAGGACCATAGTGTCACTGGACCACCTTGTCTCAGCCCCAAGGTTTTAAACTGCTATCTTATTGTGCTGGTGGAGTAGGGTCAGTTTTCCATCTCCACTGTAAATCCTTGTAAACCTAAGGAATGCATTTTCTAAATGTTCCTTATCTCCTGCTCCATTTAAACACAGGAAGACATAAGGTATTAGCCCACACCTCCCAAGTGCAAGTCTCTAAAGACTTGTTGCTGCCCCTGTCCAAAGTCCTCCTGGCTGTGTTGCAGATCAATAGGATACCTGACGATTCCAGCTGCCAGTCTGCTGACCATCCCCCAAACCTGTTGTCCCTGTCCTTGTTCATCTGGTCATGCTGCCGAACTGGATTATTCCAACCAGTAATCTTTAATGTTTCACCCGGCACAGCCAGAAAAGGACTGGCCAACCCCCCGAGCCTGGTTCCTCTTAGGGTTATTTCCTTAATTTCAGGCCCTCTAAGAGTGTATTTCCTAGCCACTGTGCTTCAACACTGTTTTTGATTGCTCATGGAATTTCAGGCTGGGTGTTTTGTAAAAGCACTTGCTGATATAAAAAAAGGGCTTTATAAATCATTTTGACTAATTAATACAATAACTATCAATATACAGCTTTGGCCAAAATTAAGAGACCACTGCACCTATTTTTTTCCTTTCCAAAAAAGTTGAAAAGCTACATTTTGAGTGAGGAACAGAAGCGTTAAATTTGCAATGGTCTCTTGATTTTAACCTTTCTGTTCCTCAAACAAAGCCTTCATTTTCAACTTTTTTGGAAAGGAAAGAAAATGTGCAGTGGTCTCTTAATATTTTCCAGAACTGTAGCTGACAATAACTGACATGTTCATCAAGTGAAAAGATGAATCGTGGTAACCCCGCGAGGGGTGGTGACCTACTGTATATTCCCCTAAAAACCATGCGCCTATGCATACTTCAGAAATCCACCAGAAATAGTCGGAATATAACTATAAACAATTTTATTTTAGGTTTACTATTTTTGTCTATCCTGAACAAATCCTAATGCATAATTTGCTTTGACTGTGGCGAGGCTCGAACAGTGGACTTCTGCGTGGGAGTCCACATCCCCCATGACTACGCTAACAGGGGTCGGTCGGTCACTCACTCAGTAAAAGACATTCACTCTTTGTGGCCGACTCTGCTTACGCGGTTCGGCAAAAAGGGGAAAAGTTCAAATAAATGATTTGCTGCTAACAGCATTTAAGAGCTATACCATAGTTACTATGAGCTACTTTGGTAAAAAAAATATTTGGCTTAAAACACCTGTTATTATTTAGTTGCGTTAGAGGAATTTGTCAAGGACCATTTCTCAGGACAGCCAGGGGTTTAGTTAATAGTTCATGGCCATCAGGATATGTCTCTCTTTATGGGCGTAGAGTGGAAAACAAATCAAAGGGAGGATGATAATAGAAAAGAAGCAGAAGGTTACATAAAAGGACAGTGAGATGTTTGTCCATCAACAGACAGTTTCACAGCCACTTCTCATTTCACAATTACCTAAAATCTATGAAACCATCACACATAGAAACAGAAAGGAGATCCCTAAGGCTAGAGAATGCTTACCTTTATGGGTTGGATCAGTTCTCATTTAATACAATTATGGACGATAACCATGAAATTAGACATTAATATCCATTAAATAGTTGGAAGCTTCAAGATTACTGCTGTGCTGGACTAAACTTGTTGTCAATAAGGTTTAGTCTATCTAATGCATACCGTACATATTACCAGACCTGCACATCATAGATATAAGTAAACAGGACATGTAGGTCTCAGTCAGCTGAGGACGTGGCAGACATTTTTCATTAAAACATCTTCAGTCCAATGGCTAAGGTCAATAAGCTCATGTATTTTAACCGACAATCTGAATAAATTGGAATCTGCCTGAAATTGTGCATCAGCCTGTTTGTGTGAATGTCTTAAGGCTGGATATTAGAATGTATATCTGGGTGTGCGTGTATTAATACAAACATTTTTTTTTATAACTCACAGCAAGTGGTTAAGTAATAAACTGTCTTTCAGACCTAATTCTGGTCCTGGGAACCCAAAGGAGCTATAAGACTACAAACTTAATTAAAATCATAAACCTAATGATACATGACTTGAGCATGAATCAGATGTAGTGCTTGGCAAAATTAAAATTAAAAGTTTCCTTTGAAAAGACTGATATTACTTTTTTGGCAACTCCACCAAGCACGAATAATTTAAGGGAAAGGTTTTGAATTACACTCAATATTCACATTTAAATTTGAAGCAATGAATATAAAAACAGTTTTAAAGTGAATGAACTATAAAATCATATTACAATGTGAAATAATGGTCTTGAAATGGTTCAGAAAGTTATTGTTAAGTTCAGGAAAACAAAGACCAGCAAGTATGATATTCTGTGTAGAAATGTTTATATCACTGATTTCCTTTTTCCCCAGCCTGATTTACTGCCTGGTCCTATCCCTTTTTCTGGAGGACACAGAAGACACACATCATTTAATCTAATCTCTCTGGAAGGGGGTGATAATATTCGGTAGCAAAAACTGTCAAAAGGTTATATTTGAGATACATTTTTAGGAAAAACAGACACCACTCTTTATTAAAATCACATTTAGCAGCAACGTCACCCTGGTTCTATGAACCAGTCCAAATTAGTTTTCCGGAGTTTTTCCCCGACCCCATTTTCAAATAAGGCCGCACATGATGTTTCGACACCTAGTTCTCGAAACACTGTATTGTTGTATTTTGAACATAACTTCACCTAAATTTTATCATCATAATAAATAAAAAAGATTGTTCATCTAATGCACATCCTATGGATCCATAGCTCAATAAATGTTTGTTTTAATTCCTTCCAGGTGGAAGGGCCCAGGATTGTCCAGTTGTCTTACAATGTTAAGTCAGCTACAGTACCCTACTTAGTCAAGTGAATCAAGTAGTGCTGGGAGTCAGGACATTGAGTGATTAAGCTTTTAAACTCATTAGGCCAACTATACTCTGTTCTGTTTTATGCTCTGTAGTACTGTTCAGAAAGGATGCTGAATCTGACTAGCCTCTATGCTGGAATGTCATACAGAGAAACAGAACATGCAGGTTATTTTCGGTGATCACACACTGAGCCACAAAAGCCTGTCGCTGCACACTTTCTCACTCTCTTTTCATCATTTTCCCATCTCCCTCTCACTCTCTGAGGTGACCCAGCACAGCAGTGTAATCTCAGTCACATGGTACCTTTGGAAGCCAAGCACACCTAAATCGGCATCTGTGAGCCATTTCAGGCCTGGTCCACCCGTGTTATACTCACCATAGTAATAATAATTAATGACGGTAGGCTAAAGGCTTTATAGCATCATCCCAAATAAACCACATGGGAAGGCAACGTTTAGACATTGTGTGAAAAAGCCAAAACATGACTTAGCACAATAATGTTGTAGTGTATGAAGCGCGTGAGAAACAGAACTACATTTTATTTGATGAACAAAGGAAAACTTTCTGTTTAAAGCGCAAAAATAACTAGGCCTAAATAAATAAGAATGCCTGCGTATTTTGCAGCATGCACATTCAGTTTGCCACTCCATACTGTGTTGGTGGCTCTTGACTCCGAGGACGCCCGGAAAAAATACTTATGAAGAAGTACTCAGTAACTGCTGAGTATTAAAATCTGCTTCCTCGTGTGGGTTCACACACGTGATGCAAGCATACAAACATGCGTTCCTCTAAGCCTGTTTCTATGACAACCAAATCAGAAAGTCATAAAGCTCATCCTAGATAAATATATTATACTTGACAGTTTCAAAAAAATACAAGCACTATGGGATTGCATAGGACATTTTTCCATTGTAGTCCTTTAAAATGTACAAAGCTAAGAAGACATAAAAACTAAATCAACCATCTGGCAGCTCTTGTTAGATGGTCATCCACAACTTGTAATATCCTGAACAGACAGAGATTTCATGGCAGTAAAAAGTAAAATAGACAACTTTCCTGGCCCAGTAAACTGAACTGTCCACTACCAAAATGAAGTACCCATCAGTAATGTTTCTGCAACAGTTAAAGCACCAGTAAACCAGCATGACCAAACAGTGCCCATAGGAGGGGAGCCTGCCTCACCTCAGGCTCACCTCATACTGCAGTCCACTTCCAACCAGGATAGATGGCAGAAAAGCTGGTGCTGTGTTGTGTTGTTTATCAATTATAAATTGACATGAACTTCAAATCGTATTAGTGTTATCATTCCATGAGTCCCCACCATAAGTAAATGACTCTACAAGTTACCAAAAAAACCTAATGATTGAAATATTCACTAAATGTACATATCTACAAACACACACACATACACACACACACACACACACACACACACACACACACACACACACACACACACACACACACACACACACACACACACACACACACACACACACACACACACACACACACAAATATCCTTTTATTATTCTACTGTGCATCGCAGTCCATTAAATGAGGCCCTCAGATTAGGCACATCAATTTCTAGAGAGGTGTCATTCTCAATCTTGTTGCCCTGGTATTACACCGCAGATTCAAATAATGAACAAATCAAGTTTGATCATCTGAATCAAGTTTGTAGTGCTATGGCATAAACTAAACTGTGTACCCATTTGGTCCCCATGACCAGGTTTGAGAACCACTGCCTGGTCCATTTGCACCCTCCCGTTTGCTATTGGTCCATCCACGAATGGTTGCTATTTTCCTATCGGTCGGCAATATCATAATATTCCTCATCAGGATGGAAAAAAGGTTAGACGCCGTAAACGACTAGGTCCCCGAGTACAGACTCACCTATCCTGGGGAAGGAAAATCTGTAAGACCCGTTTCCCTTCAGGGTTATGGTAGAGTCCCCGTGGCAGTCGCGGTGAAGTTAGAGCTGATTAGGGGTGATATAGTCAAAGGTAAACCCGAACAAGAACCTTCAAACGAAAGCGAAATAAGCGATAGTTGTCTAAATCCAGTTATTAGTAAAAAATGTACTATTCTAGTCTACTGCGCAAGAACATCTGGATGTCAGATAGCAATGTCTAGCTATTTAGCTACATGGATTTTTTTCTGACATAAACGCACAGATAGACACGGGGTTGACTACAGACGAAATAGCGCATGCTCACATATAGGCTCGCGACGCCAAGCACTTCCTCTGTGCCCTCCTTCAGATCCGCCCTTCACCGCCGTCAGCCAACCAGAGGGATCCGTAACTGTGACGCAATTACGACCGTCATCCTTTCATTCGTTTTGTTATTTGGCACGCGGTTCTGTAATCATACCCATCCTTGCTTTCCCCTCTCTCTCGCTTTATCTGCGCGCTTGTAAGTCTTGCTGTGCTGTCTTTTTAAAGAAAAAATGGCGTCTACCCTTTCTCCCTTCCTAGGTGTATATTTGGGGGGTTCTGTACTCCCCTCTAGTGGTGTTCTATGCGGATAGCAGAAGTGTTATTTAATTGACCTACTTGCTGTTTACAATGTCACTTGCCGCTCACCGTGCTTCATCAGGAGTTAGGATGCATGATCCAAAAACAGGATATTAGGCTTCTCAGGTGGATAACCAAAATAATGAAACACACAATAGGGATTAAAAAAATGACATCGAAATCTGCTTACTGTATTTTTAAATGTGGCCTAAACGGACAAATAAACCATAGCTTCCACAAAGTTCCATTTCTCTATACTGCCTAACTACATGTTCGGCGTTGTTTGTCCATCTGATTTGTAATCACCCATTGTCATGTCAGTACTGGGTAAGTGATGCGGGTTTAGGCCAACTGACGTCACGGTTCCATTAATGTAAAAATGTAGTCATTTTACCTTCTCGCGTTCGGATCTTTGCATTGTATATGCGCGTATAGATAGTGGTATATTTTAGGTGTTGATTTGGTATTCTTATTTAGGATTATGTCATGTTCTCTGAATCTATGTTTGTATGGTTTTGGAGTCGGCGTTGTACAGATTGGCTATTGAACAGAACTATCATAATTGCAACGCTCGCATAGGCCCTCGCATACTGTCTTTAGAGCATTATATATTTTTAAAAACCTCAACACAGAAGTTAGGCTTTTAAATTATACCATTACTGTGAAGGATTCCTCACATTTTACCTGTGAAATACTCCAAAAGCATAGCTATTGTAGGGACTGGTTCTAAAAAAAATACTACAACCCCGTTTACCAAAAAGTTGTCGATGCTGTGTAAAATATAAAGAAAATTGAATACAATGCTATACAAATGATTTAAACCATATATTTAAAAGAAAATAATACAAATAAAACATATCAAATGTAGAAACTGAGATATGTTATTGTTAATTAAAAAATATCCCCACTTTGAATTTGATGCCAGCAACATGTTTAAAAAAAGCTGAAACAGGGGAAACAAAAGACTGGAAAGTTGTGTAATGCAAAAAACAGGTAGAATATCTCACAACTAACTAGGTTAATTGGCAACAGGTCAGTCACATGATTGTGTTTAAAGAGTATCCCAGAGAGAATGAGTCTTTCAGAAGTAAAGATGGGGAGGGGTTAACCACTCTGTTGAAGACTACACAGGCAAATTTCATGTAAAATTGCAAAGAGTTTAAGGATCTCATCATCTGCAGTACATAACATGATTAAAAGATTCAGAGAATCCAGAGAAATCTCTGTATGCAAGGGGCAAGGCCGAAAACCAATGCTGGGTGGCTGTGAACTTTGGGACCTCACGATTTTGTAGTGGACATCACTGCATGGGCTCAGGGACTATTCCAAAAACCACTGTCTGGGAACACAATACGTTGCTGCATCCACAATTGCAGGTTAAAACTGTACCATGCATTGAAGAAATCATATATACACATCATCCATTAACGCCACCACCTTCTCTGGGCCCAAGCTCATTTTAGATGGACTGAGGTGAAGTTGAAAACTGTCCTGAGGTCTGACTACTAAGAATCTGAAATTATTTTTGGGAATCATGGATGCTGCATCCTCTGGGCTATAGAGGAGAGGGACAATCCAGCTTCTTATCAATACACAGTTCAAAAGCCAGCATCCATGGTGGTATGGGGGTGCATTAGTGCACATGGCGTGGGTGACAAGCACATCTGTGAAGGCACCATTAATGCTGAACGATATATAGAGGTTTTGGAGAAAGAAATGCTGCTACCAGACAATATCTTTTTTAGGGAAGGCCTTATTTCAGCAAGACAATGCCAAACCACATTCTGCAAGTATTACAACAGAATAGCTTCATAGTAAAAGAGCCTTGGTGCTAAACTGGCCTGATTGTAGTCAGCCATTGATAACATTTGGTGCGTTATGAAATGAAAAATACAAAAAGGAGACCCTGAACCAGTGAGCAACTGCAATCCTATATCCAGCAAGAATGGGAAAACATCTCACTTTCAAAACTATAGCAATTGCTCTCAGTTCCCATATGCTTATAGAGTATTTTGTAGAAGAAGAGGTGATGCAACACAGCGGTAAACATACCACTGAAAACATGAAATTCTAAATGGGCATGTATTGTTCCAAAAACAATAACATCTGAGTATCAACATTTGATGTTATCTTTCTACTATTTTTAATAATATATAGGGATAAATGATTTGCACATCATTGCATTCCGTTTGTATCTGCATTTTATGCAGCGTCCTAACTATTTTGGAAACGTAAATGTAGTTAAATGTATTTATATTGGATATGTGAAACATTCAGCTTTGAGCTAAATTTAGGCTAATTGAGCATCTTTGTGAATCTTTTGGAATAGGCTTAATTATAAGACCATGCTTGAAATATAAGAATAGGCAACACATCACTCTCAGTGTTATTTAAGATCTTACGTATTGGTGGTCAAGTTGAAGCATAGGTTTACAAACCAGGGTCTCTACAAAACGACCTCATCAAGTGACCTTTAACTAACGGATGGCTCAGTCTTTTCAGGAATGCACTCACCCTCCAAGCACACGCACGTTTCTGGATGCGAGGTCGGCCACTGGATGTAGATTGGTGTAATCTTAAATTGAAAAAAAAAGGCACTGCTGCCCCCTTCCATCATAACAAAATTCCATAAACATAACAAAAATTATTTCACTTAATTACAACAGGTTTTCCAAAACAGATAAATAATGAGTAAACTATTAGTTATTTGCCTAGTCCATGTATTTATTTGAAAGCCAAAGTATACACTACCGTTCCAAATTTTGGGGTCACTCGAAAGAAAAGCAAATTTTTTGTCCATTAAAATGACATCATATTGATCAGAAATACAGTGTAGACATTGCTAATGTTGTAAATGACAACTGTAGCTGGAAACAGCTGATGGAATAACTTTTAATGGAATATCTACATAGGGTACAGAGGCCCTTTATCAGCAAACATCAGTTCTGTGTTCCAATGGCACGTTGTGTTTGCTAATCCAAGTTGATCATTTTGAAAGTCTAATTGATCATTAGAAAAACTATTATGTTAACATAGCTGAAAACCGTTATGCTGATTAGGCTGCGTGTTTTGTAAAATCACTTTGTGACAACTGCTAATGTAAAAACAAATAACAAATAACATTCTTCTGCATCTCATCAGTTTATTCTTATTCTGAGAAATGAAAATGGCCAAGTATATGAAGATCTCATACAACGCTGCGTACTACTCCCTTCACAGAATGGCGCACCCTGTATTGGGAGTGGGAGGCACCAGTACACAACTGAGCAAGAGGACAAATACAGTATCTATAAGTTTGAGAAACAGATGCTTCACAGGTCCTCAACTGGCAGCTTTGTTCAATAGTACCTTCAAAACACCAGTCTCAATGTCAACAGTGAAATGGTGATTCCGGGATGTTGTCCTTCTAGGCTGAGTTGCAAAGAAAAGCCATATCTGAGACTGGCCAAAAAAAGAAAAGTTTAAGATGGTCAAAAGAACACAGACACTGGAAAGAGGATGATTGAAAAAGTGTTATGGACAGATTGTTATTGATAAAATTCAAGTTTGAGTTGTTCGTATCACAAAGGACTTCTGTGTGAGACAGACCAAATGAAAGATGCTGCAAGAGTGAATTCCAACATCTGTCAAGCATGGTGCAATGTGATGGTCTGAGGGGGCTTTGGTGGTGAAGTGGGAGATTTGAACAGGGTAAAAGGGATCTTGAAGACGGAAGGCTATCACTCCATTTTGCAACACCATGACGTCCCCTGTGGATGGCACTTGACTGGAGTCAAATTCCTCCTATAACAGGACAGTGACCCAAAGCACAGTTCAACTATTAGAACCATCAGAACCATCAGAAGCAGGCAGGTGGTTTTCTGTCTATAATGGAGTGGCCAGCACTGTCACCAGAACTCAACCATTGAGCTGTTGCGTGAGCAGTTAGACCATATGGCATGTAAGAACTGCCCATCAAGCCGATCCAACTTGTGGGAGGTGCTTCAGGGAACATGGGGTGAAATCTCTTCAGATTACCTCAACAAATTGGTAACTGTAATGCCAAAGGCTGTAAGTGCTGCAAATTGAGGATTCTTTGAAGAAAGCCATGTTTGAATGACACAGTTATTATTTAAATTAAAAATAATTGTCAATTATTATATTTCCTATTTATTTTGCTCTGTTTCCTGTTTTCCCAAACTCATTTCATGTATGTTTTCATGGAAAACAAGGACATTTCTAAGTGACCCAAAACTTTTGAATGGTAGGGTATATACACTAATAATATACAAAAATATATATAAATCAAAGACCATCAATTAGGGACATAATGTACATACACAGCAGTATGGCATGTCAATCTCCATCCAAAAACCAAATAATTATTTAACATGTACAGCACAACATTGTAAATAATTAACATGCTACAGTACAGTATATCATATTTATTAAATTAGGAGCTTGAATTTCTATTGGCAAAAGTGACCCTGTCATGATCTTCCTGGCTTTTAGACAATCCTCAATCCCAATTTGAAAAGGCCTTTTTGTTTTGGTGTTTCGTTTATGGTGAAGTAGTTTATGGTAGAAAATAAGGTAATGCTTTAAGACTCAGATTTAGGGTCCGAAATTAAAGTGATGTTTTTGGACACATTTTTGGGATTACAATTAAGTTTAGGATTAGGTTACGGTTTGGATCATCCGTAGGATTAGTAAAAAAATATCATTTTTAAGGGCAATACATTTGTACAGCTAGGTCTGACGTGTGTGTGACCAGGAGCTGAGACCAAGCAAATATGGTCAGTAAAATCAGGAATCACATTTTTCAAAGTTTGTTTGATGAAGCTGGAATACATTAGGTGTTTGGCAGAAAGAGCAGCACTACAGAGGGTGAAATCAGGATTTATACTTTTGTTCACTTGGCAACACTTTCTAATGCTCCTTCACACACAATAATACTTACTACTGCTTGCTCTCACACACATGCACACTAATCTCTGCCACACCACACAAACACATACACATGTTTATTTTTCTGACCAAAAAATATCTAGATTCAATATCAGATTTTGTCCTGTACAACTTAAAAACCTCACAACCAGTAAGTGCTTATCCCAGTCCTAATTTTTACTGAAACATAACCTGGCTGAGCATACTCAATGGTTTGTGTTTGATTTAGAGTTAAGAAGTTTAAAGTTAGCAATTTTTTTTAAATCTCAGTGGTAGTACAAGACAAGAACAGTTAAGAGTCCTAAAAAATATACATCTATGACTTTTGAAGTATTGGCCATTGGTGACTAAGTGTTGTTACTAGGAAATCCTGCTAAAATAAGAGTCTAGTATGTTCAGCTAAACCTCATTAATATTTTAATTATTTCATGTACAAAGTCATAGGTACTTTACAATTAATATTTTTCATAATCAGTCATTAGTTATTCTCCACCTTGACCATTATGGGCCTCAATATGATGTTTATGCAATCTTAAGTCTAATTTATTTTGTCCTAAACTTAAACTTCAGTTATTTACTCAAGTTAGTTCTAGAGTAGACATTGCCATAAAAATGCTCCTGGCAAGCTACAGTCTTGTGTCCTTTTATGCCGAATTTGAACACAGAATTGACAAATGTTGCCAGCTAACTCCTAAAACTAGTTTTGGAGTACACCCCTCAGGTCCCTTGAGCTGCATTGTGATGGCAGAGACAGATAAATAAACCGTTACAACATTCTGGTTAGGAGACGTGTAATTACCCAGAGCAGGTCTACAGGGTGCACTGATAACTGTAGGATGTGGTAATACTTTCTATTACTCAACACTCTCCCACCATGCACTGCTGTATATGCCTGAAAAACAACTACAACATCAACGAAAGAACAACACCAAACAACAACAACAACATATTTTATCAGGGCATAGGATAAGAAATGACTGTGATGTCATTACTACAAGCTAGTGCTCAGACCTCAGATAATGACATCATAGATCATCCAAATGGCACCTTATCTCTTGCATAGTGCACTACTTTAGTCCAGAGCCATGGCACAGTATACCCTTTATAGTGCACTACTTTAGTCCAGAGCCATGGCACAGTATACCCTTTATAGTGCACTACTTTAGTCCAGAGCCATGGCACAGTATACCCTTTATAGTGCACTACTTTAGT
>JACXGJ010010094.1:0-22689 GCA_016801105.1 Esox niger | reverse complement strand
TCCCCCCTCCCTCCCCACTACTTCTCTCAGTTCTTCCTCCCTCCCCCATGTTGCTGTGTCCTGACTCTGTGTCTCTCTGAAATAAGTGCCTCTTTTAAGACCTGGGAATGTGTGGTTTTGGGTTTAATGAATTCTCCCAGTTCTCTATTGTGTTAAGAGCCATATAAATGACCGCCGGTCATTCTGGGCGTAGTAATGGCCTTCCATAAAATATCCCCGTCAGCTGTCCACGCTGTTAATTTCTGTTCGAATGTGATTTAGGGACCATCATTCTCTTCCCTTCTGTGAAATGATGCAGCTGACACTATCTCATTCACTAAGTAGCCCAGCTGAGGTCGAACAGAGACACTCGTCTTACTTTATATCAGCCGGTACGGAGCCAACTGGTGATTCACACATAGGTACACGACCTAAAAGCGGTTGAACGCTTAATCCACTGGCGAGGCTGATGACTGAAAAATAATCTGCATGATTAGCACCTGTACTGTGTATCAGGCCTGCAGTGTAAACAGGCTAGGGAGAATACGTTAGGGACGCTAAGGCGTTCACTGAAATAGCCCATGTGATTCAGCATGAATCACTGCAGTCATTTTATACAACTTAGAGGGTTACAGTGTTGGACTCCAGAGGGAGTGAGTTGCAGGGCTGGGTGTACAGCTGAGGTTTTATACAGGCAACACTGCCACCCAGAGGATTGTGCGTCTGATTTTCTAAAAAAAAGGATTGTCTGAAGGATTCCTGATCTCTACTTTATGCCTCTGCTTTTCCTGTAAATCTTCAAACAGGAATTTCTGGAAAACCGGGTCCATTAGAAACTTGTGAAGAGCAACCTTTCATGAAACCAGGTAGATCTTTAAGCATACAACCAATGTTGATTTATTAGGCTACTGTATTATAGGGTTGACTAACTATATGCTTCAATTGACTCCTGTAGGCAAACGAAAATCTGACCTAAAGTATTCACCCCTTTCATACAGGTTGGAAAACACTGCTGGTTAGCAGCTTGTAACCACTCAGACCTGTTCACACAGGCAGATCTCCAGACACCTGGGAGAAAACATAAACAAGTCTTTGGAAAGCCTTGTCTACCCAAGAGTCAATCTAAAGGAATGTAAGGGGAGAAAGGTCTGCACGAAGTCACTCTTATCACCGCCACCTCCTAGATCCCATATATTACGCCGTTGCACAACATTATCTTGGCTTGCTGTGTTTAAATGTCATAATGTTAATCCCTTCCAAATCGTCCTTGAGAGGGTGATGGAGTATGTACTGTATTTGACAAACACAACTTTAGAAAGAAATGAGCTTGGAAGCTGCTTTCCAAAACTGAGTAGGACCTCAACAATGTTACACTATCATGTTAAATCCGGAGGTTCGGAAAATGGCCATGAATCAACTGGAAGAATGTAATGCAGGCCAAGTAGGATTAAACTGCTCTCAAACCACAGTTCCATACACCATGTGGTCCACTGCAATGTAAGTTCAAGGTTTATTTGTCAAATGCACACAACAACACAGCGTCATCGGATACAATGAAATTCGTACGCCATGGCACCCGACAAAACTACGTAGAGTTAAGAAGAATAATGTTTTATAAACCTATAAAACAAAACTGTTAAAGTGTTGTTTTGGTTGGACTAATACTGCGACGTTCATTCGTACATTAATAATACATCGATTTGAGTGACATGAAATTGGGAGGAAAACTACGTGTATTCATTCTAATGTAGAGCTTTTCGTTTAGACGGAAAACGTATAGTGTGTATATGTTTCTACCGGATGCATTTCAATGTAACACCCATAATCAAACATGGAGAACATTGCGATGATAATTGACTTCTAGCCCTGTATTTTTTAAGTTGTTTCATTACTATATGTATTGTCACATAATTTACACCTACAGTAGTATAGCAGAAAGTCATCGGGTAAGTTAAATTTATTACGAATTTCAGAGGGTTTTCAGGTGAACTGTCTGATCCTCTTCATTTTTACTGTGCATAGCAAGGAAAGGCTATATTTAAGAATAAATAACGGAGATTTACAAATAAGGGTTCTGCTGTGCTGTGTGTTATGCAGAGGCGCCTTGCGAATTCGCTCCAATCTCTTCAAGGACAAAGGGTGAGTTTAATGAGGTGCCAGGTTGTACTCAGCTCACTATGCCAACCAGGGTACGCAGTGGGCTGTTGACGAGTTATAGTGGCAGTAAGCACATTACCTAGGTAAAATTTGCCTGCATTTGTTCCTGGACTGCACGCTTTCCCCAGAGACCCTGCCACTTCCTGCAGATAGCCACATTAAAGCAGGTTATGACTGATGAGTGTGAAACAACACTATGAGTTCACTAATTTGAATTGCCAGGCTACATGTCACTGTCACACGTACAGCAAAGCCCCGTTCGCTCAAAGAAACACCAATGGCAAGTTCTGCCCCTTGTTGCTAGCGACAGACGGAGTGGAGGGAGAGTCACAGTCCGGGAAGCAACAGCAAAGCAGCAGATGGTAAACGGAACCAAGGTTCTCCAAACCTATTGTCCCACACATCATAATACAGGAGCATTAAACATTTTGTCAATAAAATCCCACAGGTCTGAAATCAGGAGCCAGATCCAGGCAGTGGAGGCGACTATAAAGTTCACATTAACATTTTAGCTGTTTAGCGGACACTTAGCATATCCAGAGCAACTGGATAAGATAACTTAAAATTACCTATCTATCTCATTTCTGATCAGTTCATTTCGTAATCATCGTAACATCATTGTCTGACCAAGTTCTTATGATGACTTCACTGACTGTAAGTCCTTCTGGATGTGAGCGTAGGTTTCAACAGTGTTTCCTAAATATAAAGTTTAATTTGAGTCAGAAACATATTCCAGTTTTCTGTGCATTGTCGCGAAGCCGTGATCTTTTATATATTTACGACACTGTTCTGATTTCCAACAAGCGACGTCCTCCAAAGTTTCACCCTCCTGAGTTTTATACTCTCAAGTCTCATGTGAGTTTGGCACAAACATTTCATAAGTAGGACCCTCTTTAAAACAGGGAGATTGGTTTAATTATTAACTGATTATTATCAGTTTAACAGGACAGCTGTAGCTCCTGGTAGTATGAGCTGTGTCTTTTGTTGTGTTGCCATTCATTAGGCTACTACAACATTGAAAGCCTGTTGACTCCCTAGTGAGAGACAATAAGCACACAAATGTAGTGTAGATGATTTATTATTGAGGATTTCTTATCAATGAAACTTAACTTTGTTACTTTGCACTTAACTTGATGAACGTGAACAATATGAAACAGATGGATTAGGAATGTAGCTAAAGGGTTCAACTTCAGAACATTCTAAATGAGAGAAATACATTTGGCATGCACTTAACTCTACTATATACACACTAGTAAATTATGGAAATGGTTCTGAGTAAATCAGTATTAAGTAAATTGTATTTCCAGACAGGCATTATTTGATCATGTTTTTTCATCTATACATATAAAAATTTGACAGCAGAAATGTAACTTTCACAAACAGTTAGTTTTTTTTACTGGAAGGGAGAGACTTGTCTCTGGAAACTTGGTATTAATGGCATACTATCATACTCCTGCTATCAGGTTTTTATACTCAGGCTTTCAGCCAATAAACATTCAGTATTCGAACCACCTAGTTTATAATATGTTGACCTCTGTATTCAGGTTAAGTTGGTCTATAAAATGATTAAGGTGGACTAATCTTAAATAGGGATTTTGTGAATTCCAGGATATTCCTGATAGCCCTACTCTTACTTGGCTAAGTTTGAACCAAGTTATAACATTTAGTTTAGCGTGATCGTTTTGAAAGTATATTAAAGATGTATTTAGGGAATTTTTAAACTCCAATTTTGGTCTGGATGTATAATATGTGGTCCTCAAAATAACCTAGAAATCAAATAAGTAACATACCTGAGGCAGAGATGAATCTCCAAGTTTACAAATGAGTGGTTTTGATGGCATGGGACACGGATAACATGGTACACAATAAATAACTAGAATTTCTAACTGGATATGTTTGTACGAACTGAGACGTTTTCCTGGATTTGCAATATCTGTAGAAACATAACTTTGTGTCTACTACATTGAAGTCTAGTAAAACATGTTTATATCAATGTGCAGCGGTGAAAGAGCTCTTCTGAATGTGCGCTGTACCCAGGATGAGCCGTGCCCACTAAGACATAAGCCACACCTGCCGATACATCGATTGATCTGAGCCACTGAAGTTCAACACTACTGTTGTTTGCTCCTTGGGGTTTTAAGGTCGGGTGTTTTGTGAAAGCACTTTGCGACAACTGCTGATGTAAAAAGGGCTTTATAAAATAAATTTGATTGATTGATTGATTGATCTGATTGTCCCCCCGTCTCTGAAGAAAACAATGTAAAGGAACCGTCCGCAGTCACTCAATTGCCATTATATTTCATCACAACCATGCCATCTGTTTACATACAAACTGTAACATGTCACACCTTTTGCAGCTCACAAAAAAAGCCAACAATGTTCTGCCGGAGTCTGAGGAAAATGCTAAAGCCGGGGACTGGATTTTGGACTTCGTCCCAGGAAGGTGCTCACAACCTGGCTTCTTTTCAGCAAGCCTCTCTGCTCCCCCAGAGGAAACTCCAGGGCCTGCTGTTCCCCTTCAGTGAGCTGGAGCCCTACCTGGCTAATTCAACGGCCCAGGGACACTTTCAGCTCTTCCAGCCCAGTGTGGAGGACATAGCCAGGGCCGAGAAACTCTTCTCCCCGTCTCCCTCACACGCCATCGATTACCACACCTCTGCTGTGAGGGTTGATCACGCACCCTCATTATCGCAGCCAGAGGTAGGTGTGTGTGTGTGTGTGTGTGCGTGTGCGTGTGCGTGTGCGTGTGCGTGTGTATGTGTGTGTGCGTGCGCGTGCGTACATACCAGGCAGAGGTAGGGGAAGATGTGTGTGTGAAGAGCAGGCTGCCCATCTGATTTGAAGTGTGGGAGGATGTCTGATGGAGGATGACTCTAATTATCCACTGCATTTATGCTTTCGCTTTGCCGTCACACCGGCGAGGAAACGTCTGCCGCGGCTTCATAAATGAGACAGACATTTAAGTGGATTTATATAGACCCGGTCTATAATAGACCCAGATTATGTAGTGGGTTTATATAGTCCCAGATTATGTAGTGGGTTTATATAGACCCAGATTATATAGTGGGTTGATATAGACCCAGATTATATAGTGGGTTTATATAGACCCAGATTATATAGTGGGTTTATATAGACCCAGATTATATAGTGGGTCTATATAAAAGTTACATTACTTAACATGATTAATCATTTATGAAATGCATTCTGGATATATAAATCCAAATATTGTTATATTTCTTTCATAACATTTCTAATTATAAAAATGAATAAAAAGGTAAGTCATAAAAGCATTTAACTTTCAAACAAAACACTAACTCCTTAACCCGAGGGAACAAGGCGACCGGCTGGCCCGTCAGTTACTAGTTTTGTGGTTATTATGTTGTGCAATATCCCAATGGACTCCTGCATTTAAATTCCTGATACAACCACAGGCCCTGAAGATGGATTGTCAGCCACCCGCTTGGCTGTCATGTTGACTAGGTGCTGTTTGCTATTGGCTTGGCTGGTCGGGGAAGTTGTCATTGCCTTTGAAAAAAGACCCACATTTGTCCACTAGCTGGGGACTTCGGACAGACGACCGTACATCCTAGTTCCATTGATGTCGAAAGAGGTACATCATTTTTTGCACTGCGATAAAAAATGTAGCTTTCGTTTGAGCTCGTATCCTTCCCTGCCTTCTTCAATTGAGTGACTCGCCAGAGTTTTAAAATGCTTCATTATAAAAAAATACCAGACAGCCACGTGTCCCATCACTGCTCAACTCTTGACTGGTATACAGCGCGCGAAAGGACCCGCAAGGTCGTTCTGTGCGTGTCTCAGATTACAAAACAACTGGAGGATTTTGGGTTTACAATGTGCACATTTTTTACAGTCAAAATTTTTGGGGGGCGGTGGCCTGATCGGGACAGTGCATGCTAGTTTGATTAGTCCCGACTTGACTTTTTACTGGCCCGGGGCCATCGTTATTGTCGAGCCTTGCAGTTGGAACTGGACAGATTCTACCATGCAGTTTCAAATGGAAAGTTGTTTGGGTGGAGACGCAGTGGGAGCGCCAGAGTTCAGCGACTGAGACACATGGTTTTAGTTACTGCTCCGCTCACCGCCTCCCCCGCCACCATGTGATTTATCCCCGGGCCTGCGGGAAGCTGCTCCCCGCATCCATCTTGTCAGGCCGACTCCATCTTGTGTCAGAGAGAGAGATTGCTCCGCTTGGTCTGGTTGTCCCCGGAGACTTCAGGGATATTACAGTAGCATGCCGTCACGTCCCGACAAACGACTGCTGCTCATCACGCCTGGCAACACACGCCGGCGGTCCCGTGGTCGTGCCCACGGCAACACAGAATATTGGTGCTGTCCAGGGAAACGTGTCAGAGCCACGTCTTCGGCGTGATAACCAAGATGTAAATGATGAGATTGAACACCTTATTGTCAGTTAGATCACCAGACACCTTGGTCTTACATTTAAGAAGTTTGGCTGATGGTTTCTGGGGATCTGTTGGTTAGTGAGTGCATATTTTGTCATACACGCTCTTTCTCATACCTGCCCCTCATGGCAGTCAAACGTTTTTGCCACCATTCTCTATCAGCCAAGATAAGCATTGTATTATGTTTGTGTCATAGGATTGATCATGAGGATGGTGTGTGTTTCCAGGTATGTTTCATCGGCAGGAGTAATGTCGGGAAGTCCTCTCTCATTAGAGCTCTGTTTTCCCTGGCTCCTGAGGTTGAAGTCAGAGTCTCCAAAACACCGGTGAGTTACCAGCATCTGTGGCTTACTGTAGGATCCAGTTTCTAAGTTGTATTGTCACAGTTATAAGAGTCAGCGTTACGGCTGTAGGATTCAGTGTTACGGCTGTAGGATTCAGTGTTACGGGTGTAGGATTCAGTCTTACGGGTGTAGGATTCAGTGTTACGGGTGTAGGATTCAGTGTTACGGGTCATGGATTCAGTGTTACGGGTCATGGATTCAGTGTTATGGGTCATGTCATTTACGTCTCTATGAATATAGTCTGACAAATCGAAAAGGGCAGGATAACCGACAACCGCACATTTCAGTCTCCATTTAGAGATGCGTTGTAAATCAAATATGATGCGTAGTGATATGGAAAGGGCTTGCAACAAAACTGCATTCACAACACAGTCGGCGGATCTGCTCTGGCCAAGGCATAAAGATGCCTGGCTGAAGTCTCAGATCCCTTGCTACGTGTTATCCAGATTTGACCAACATGAAACACTCTGTGCTGCTGTCTTGGGGATGGTGGACAAAGTACTAAATGCCCAGTGACAATGATTGTGAGAAACTTTATCTAGATCTTTATTTCTATCTCACACTCCCTCAGGGCCATACCAAGAAGATGAACTTCTTCAAAGTTGGCAAGGCTTTCACTTTGGTGGACATGCCTGGTTATGGCTACAAGGCCCCTCAGGACTTTGTGGAGATGGTGGAGCCATATCTTGACACCCGGACGAAGTAGGTGTGCTTCCAGGATTACAGGCAGTTTTAGAGTTACGTTGTCCTGGACTTCAACCAATTTTCAGGATTTTAGGAATGCGGACAAGTGTCTTTAACAAGGATCCCATCGAGATTTTAACTAAACTCTTCTGGATTAGAGAAGTATGGGGAGCTGCCGGAATTAGCTCACAGTGAATACACTAGTTAACTACTTTAGCATCTGTCTCTGACTCAAAACCGGTAGGCCGCCTTCCCCTGCATGTAGATTTATAAATGCACTCTCTCCATTCCCTCCTGTGGGTTTTCACAGCAACCTCAGTTGTAGCTGACCTTATTCCACTTCTCCCACAGCTAATAATCAGAATATTTTTGGTTTAATGCATAGTAGCTCTCCAGGGATTGGAGAATAAGTCAGCTGTGTCTTTCGGTGTGTATTATGACCCCTGTCACCTTTCTGTCAGTCTGGTGAGGACGTTCCTGTTGGTGGACGGCTCCGTTGGGCTGCAGAAGGCAGACATGATCGCCCTGGAGATGTGTGAAGAGTTCAGTCGGCCTTATGTGGTGAGATGTACCTCTTGTCAGAGAGACCTTCTCCCAGAGAGACCTTCTCCCAGAGAGACCTTCTCCCAGAGAGACCTTCTCCCAGAGAGACCTTCTCCCAGAGAGACCTTCTCCCAGAGAGACCTTCTCCCAGAGAGACCTTCTCCCAGAGAGACCTTTTCCCAGAGAGACCTTCTCCCAGAGAGACCTTCTCCAAGAGATGTGCCCTCTGAGAGTATGTCCTCTTTCAGAGTATGTAAATGTAATGTATTCTATACAGGTTGAGTTCAAACTGGTCTGTGTGTAGTCTTGTTGTTTGTTAGCTCAGAATTTTGCAGAGAGCTCAGGTCAGTTTCTGATTGCATGCCAGTCGACCCTGGTGTGGGGTCACTATGAATGGAATGGAGGCCTTTCAGGCAGTGAACTGAAATTACATTTTAATAGCTGAATAAAAGGCAGCTTCTCAATAAACTAAAAGGATTAAATTCAAATTGACCCCCAACCCTGTCTCTCCCTCTCTGTGGTTCCATCACGTTGACAGTAGTGGAGTTGAATGTAGAACTGTTCATTACAGTATGTATTATAGAACATTCAAAATTGTCCAACGAAGCTATTTAAAAACTGCCGTCGTGGACCGAGTCATTATTGAGTGGCCCTGTCTTCGGCGTTAATGCATGAGGCTGTGAATTATTAATGCAATCAAGTTATTAAGCACTTTGACCACAACTACAATTATGTCAAATGGGACTTAAATGAAGCTGCTGTCATTTGGGGAGGGTAGCGGGGTGTAGTGTTGACGTGTGGCTAACACGTAGGTATAAATGAGGAAAAACTTGCTAATTAAAACCTTGTTGAACAACTGCAAAGATTGTTGGCTTCAGATTCAATAGTCCTGTTGGTGTATAAAGGTGTTGGTCCCTGACAGTGTTGCGTGTAGTTTCCAGAACCTTCCAGGAGATGACAGGGGATGCCTGTATGTTGTGTGTGACGCAGGTTGTGGTGACCAAGATTGATAAATCTCGCCAGGGGGCGCTGTTGCGAAGCGTGCTGGAAATTCAGGAAATTGTAACAAAAACTGTTGGCTGCTTCCCGCAGCCCTTCCTGGTCAGGTGAGACACACACACACACACCAATATGTATGCTTATGCCCTTTTGTAGACTGTTGAGATGAGTCAGTGTGTACCTGCCATGTCATAGTTACGCAGAAACGCGGTGTTCAAGGACACAGTCACGGTCAACTGTATTTGGCTGGACACCAACTGACACACCCTTCATCTCTTTGACATTGTATCAGTGCATGACAAAACCCAAGGCCGGACTTACATTGTATGGAGGTCAAACACTGGCATGATAGTGGAGGACAAAATGGCAATATGGATGCAAATTATATCACTGTGTGTTCAATAGGAGAAAATAACTCTGGTGTGCAGGTGGTGATGGTTTGTTCAAGTATCAAAGTGAATATTTAATGTGCTGTAGAAATACAAATACTGAACACAAATCTAAAACTGTTGATTCCTTTTATTTAACTGCATAGCTGTTTAGGATTTTCGGGGTGACTGAAAACTAATGAAGAACTATAAAGCAACATGTGATCCGACTAGACCTTGTGACATTTGTAATGCACACAGAACTCTACCCTGAAGTCGTTGTCCCTCTCGTTGCTTTTGTTGGCCAATAGTAACAAAGCTTTGTGGATGATAGTTGTCATTGAGTTCGTATGATCACTGGTTCGAGCCCGATCTGGGGCAGTAGTTGCTAGGCTGTTGACGGCATTGTCCCACTATGGTACACATGTTGTTCTGTGTGGTAATAGATTGATAAAAAAAGAAAATCACTGTATGATGTCCTTGTGAATGTTTGACATCTCATAAGGTGCTGCATCATAGTGTGATGGAACAGTTTGGGTCTGGTCACAATTAACGCTAACGTGTAAAAACCGCTAAATAACCAACATCGATTATTAAACCAAGTTGAAACCAGTAACCAGAAAAAGTTATCATTTTAGATCTGTTCAGCAGTGATTTAGTAATAAATGTGACTTGTCAATTGTTTTTCTGTTGAAGTAATTTTTTCAGTTCATAAAAGTTACTTGACAGATTACAGACTTGTTTTTGCTTTTTAGCAAAAATAAGAATATGACACCAGCTTGTGCGCAGTGCTTAATAGTACCAGTTAGAAACCCAAGCTTCAACGGCAACTGTTTTTTACATCAGGGGTATTAAAATTATGTTGACGAGAGCTATCATTAGCTACGTATCTTTTTATTCCTCCTTAGAAGTCCCAGTTCGTGAGGAAGAGACAGAGGCGGATGTGCAAAACATAACTTTGAATGCAACCAGGGCACACATTCCCGCGAATCACTGTGGCATATGAATAGAAGTGATATTGGGTCCATAAGAAAGTAACCATTAAGTTAACAGGTATGTGCCGTGACATTGTTTACTGACCTAAGTCCTGACCCAAACTCCATTTCATATTTGTCTGGGTTTTAGGCCTCCAAAACCTTTGCAGCGGAAACTTTTTATGTTTTTATAAACTTATTCTCCCACCCCCGCACAAAATAAATAACGTTTTCCAGTCAAAGAAGTCTTTGTCCGGTTATCAGATATGACTTCCAATCTTACGTTAATGCTCACTGGTTGGTTATTTGTGTTGGCTATTTGTCGGGTGTCATACAGTCTTAGAGGAATAAAATAGATGTACTGTAATTTAATAGTGTTATGCCTGTGTTCTGATCACAGGAATGCCGGGCTGTACACATGTGGTACAGTCATTGAATGTTGTCATTGAAAATGCATAAACTCACGCATCTATAGCATACTTGGCTCCAGAGGAAAGGGTTGGGAAACAGTCCTGATAAAATGTTGTTTGGGGGTGGAGTTTATTTGAATAATAATAATACACTGAATTTGTGAAGTGTTTATTTTTATATTTGCTTCAACATGTAGTTAACCACATATATCTGATCATAAAAGACCATAACGACAATCTAAAAAGTATTTTAAGTATAAATTAAGATTAAGGGGGTTCTTGTATGCAGATAGTTGACTATGCAAGGACACAGTACTTCAGAAAAAATATTGTATTTAAGTTTAAACGTTTTTTGCATACATATTATCTAATCTAAGATGGACTGCAATTCATTTTTGATTATTGTTATCTCCCGAAGGCCTACACCATTTGTGTAATCCATTACATATAAATGGGATCAGATGGCTGTGTGTGATCAGATAAGGAATTGAAGGACATGCGATAGGAAATAACCTTGTCCATGAGGCAGTCTACCAAAAATAAATGTCTAGTCACGTTTATCTCTGAGTCAGTTGTAGTTTGTGAGGTTCTACTTACAATCATTAATATCCTTATAACCTTAGGTTACATCTGTACGTCCCGTTTCCCCGTGAGAAGAAAAAAGGTACAAAATTGTTGGGTTTGTCAAAACCCATTGAACTGAAGGAAATGTTACACAATCACGCCCGTTCCATTAAATGCTTCCTTCTGGGAACGCCCCTCTTCTAGGACTTTGTTGAGATTGCTGAGCGAAGTCTCAAGCCTGACTTTTTCATCCAACTTGGAATGCATATCTGAGGCTGTCATGGATTGAGGCTGGATTGATTCTGCCCAACGGACCTGTCTGTCCCACTCTGGATTCAGCAGAAGGTGGCGTTAAGCAACCACAGTGGTGAAGCTTCAAGACATCCTTTGAATGAAATTGAGGCATGAATATAATTTGATAATTCTTTTGGACGAGCCCCTATTTTAGGACACTGTGGAACTCTGCCAGCAGCTTGGTACAGAACCACCAGAGCATTGTCACCGAGTTCAGTGACATTGCTATCAAGATTTTAAACGTTTTCTAGTTGCTCAGCCAAGAATCTGCGCTGTTTTGTCGGGCATGGGCGTAACCGCTTGGTTGTGCTAGTGTGAGCGCGCCAGTGTTGATTTAAGTTAGTCAGTTAAATCCGCTAATAGAGCCGGCTGAGATTTTACCAGCAGCTACACAGAAGGCAGGAAAATACAGCTAAACCTGGAATCTCTATGTTCTGGTGGTGGGGAAGCCACTTTTAGTGACTCAACTTTCCAGCATGAGTCACAATGTGTATAACACTGCCATCCCAAATAGCACTGAATAGTCTCGTAGGACTTGACCGTAGTCTGTAGGAGCGCTCCAGCTGCTTCCGCCATGGGGGAGGATTTTTTAATACATATATAAATTATTAGTCTTTCACAACCTGGATTTTAACTCAATGGTTTCTGGGATGTCTTTGTGGCTGGGTTTCCTTCCACCATGTCTTTAACCTGTTAGCCCAGCTAAACTAGTAGGAAAATTCATTTCTGAAGAAGTGCCTCCAAACAAACTGTAGAGGGCACAAATCCAAAGCAATTCAATCACAAAATAGATTAGAACTTTAGTGCCATTGAACAAGTACTGTACAACAACATTTTGTATCAAACCAGAAGTGCAAATAGAAGAGCGCAAAAAATTAAGTCAAACAATTAAGAACAATGCCTTGTTCAAGACGTAATTTTAAAACGTTTTTTGTTTGCCTTTATTTACCCTACCACACATCTTTATTTTCAATTGTATGTGTGGTAGGGTTGCCTTGAACACTTTGAAACAAAATGTCATGTATGTGTGTGTATATGTGAATACATATATATATATGTTATATATATATATATATATAACATATATATATTACATACATATATATATATATATATTACATACATATACACATACATATATACATACATATATATATATATATATACATACATACATACATACATACATACATACATACATACATACATATATACATATATATATATATATATATACATATATATATATACATACATACATACACATATATACATACATACATACATATACACACACACACACACACACACACACAGACAGACACAGACACACACAACCATACAAACGTTTGGTGTCACTTAAAAATGTCCTTTTTTTGTGTGCCTTTAAATAACATCAAGCCGGTAAGAAATACAGTTTAGACATTGTTAATGTTGGAAATGACTATTACAGCTGGAAACTGCAGATTCTTTATGGAATATTTACTTATGTGTACAGAGGCCCATTATCAGCAACCACCAATCCTGTCTTCCAATGGCATGTTGTGTTTGCTAAGGTTTTTCATTTTAAAAGACTATGTGATC
The DNA here is from genome assembly GCA_016801105.1 of Esox niger. Lineage (NCBI taxonomy): Eukaryota > Metazoa > Chordata > Actinopteri > Esociformes > Esocidae > Esox > Esox niger. The sequence goes on along the minus strand of JACXGJ010010094.1, from coordinate 9,365 downwards.
ATTAGAAAACCCTTTTGCAACTATGTTAGCACTGCTGGTCTGCAAGGCTGTAATTGCTGCAAATTGAGGGTTATTTGTCAAAAGCATAGTTTAAAAGACACAGTTATTATTTTAATTAAAAATGATTATTTCTCACCTTGTCAATGACTAAATTCCCTATTCATTTTGCTCTATTTACTGTTCAAACTCACGTCATGTATGTTTTCATGGAAAACAAGGACATTTCTAAGTGATCCCAAACATTTGAATTACATGTACAGGGATGGGACGGTTCATTTCTCTCATGGTTTGGTGCGTTTCTCAGTTCAGTGCCCATGGTGCATTTCAGCCATGGTTCGGTTAAAAACAGTTAATAAGTCAACAAAAATGCATGACATGGCAAAAGGGTGTGTTTTATATTAACCGACTTTTGGAATTCCTTTACGTTAGTACTGAATGTCAGCATAATACTGCACTTAGCAGTATAAAGTTTAAATAATGTTTTCTTAAAATAGAATAAAAAGGGTTTGTTGTTTTTGTGGTCTATTTTACATAACTTGCATGGTCGTAGTCTTGTCGACAACCTTTCAGTAATTTCCTGCCTTTACTGGAGAACCAGAGTATTGCCGTGAATTCGGTTTAAATGTGAGTGGCACACCCTCACATTGTGCTATTTGAGGAAACGCTATGCGTTTTTTGTCAGGCAGAGAGTATGCCTAGGAGATCGCACCAACGAATGCACAAACCAGCCCAAATAGTGGTGTGTCAACGAGAGCTTTTTTATTCTTCCATGAATGTTTTCCCACAAGGTGCATTTCATGGATTTTTCGTTCAGCTGCAATGTTTAGTGGTACCGTTTTTTTTGTCCCATCCATACTTTTCAACCAGAACCGCGCCATCTGTCTGAAGGTGGTGTTCCTTAAAAATGATCAGATAATGTTCAATTCTTTTAAATAAAAAATATATATTTTGAGTCCCCTTCCATTTCAAAATGTTACATTTAAAAAAAAAAAATTGTACCTGTCATACAAAATAATTCACAGAACAATAAAGGGTTAATGAAAAATGACAGAGCAATAAAGGGTTTCCTTTATTGGTCAGTAATTACATTCCTAAGAGCTTTGGCACAGATTAGCATTATCAGACAGGCCTTGGGGATTTGGGCAGCCGTTAGAACATTCCATAAACGTTGACTGTCAGGAAGCCAGCACACTGACGCACAAATTTACTAACGCTAAAAGTTTCCTCCCATATCGATCAGACCAAAATGACTCCACATACATGCTCTTCCCTGAAAAAGTCTGGTTTAAAAACAGTAACATGTAATATGTTTGTTGAATTGGTAGTTTGTGATTGGTAAAGAACATGTTTGGTATATTTTTTGGTGAATAATTATGTAGCCTAATACATTTGTAGAATCTTAACCTTCATTAAAATAAGCAGAGACAATTCAAAGAGAGATGATAGGATGTGTGTGCAATTTAGTTCCTCTTTCTCTCGTATTAAAATTATTCATACATTTGTAAAGAATGTCGGTATTTTGTTTTCTGAATAAATATTTATATTTATATATTTTATTTACATTTGATGAATAAGCCTACAAAGGAAACTGAATTTCTTATTGAAAAATGGTACAATGTTGAATTGTCAAGTAGCCTATATCATACTTCTTATATCGATAATTCACTGATAGCCTAATTAAATTCCTGAATTGTCATCAAATTCTTGTATGTCATTTGTACGTCCATTCAAATTCAACAAAGGTTGTATCATTCATCCATTGACTTTCTGCATTCAGTGTGGGGGGATTAGCGCCTGGGTACCATTTGTGTACTGCTAAAGTGCTGTGGGCTGTTTGCGAATTAAGTGAGAAAATTGGGTGAAAAAACAGGTAAATGGTCTCTGAATAGTTTTCTGTTCGTCAGTTTAGAATTCTGACAATGGAACATTGTAATATAGGCCTATTTAGGAAAAGTTATTGAAGGAGTAGCTTTCAAAATGGCCTTGTTATTTTTATTACAAACTCAAATGCCAATGTCGCAGGCATTTGTTCGTTCTGGTGTTAATATCTTTAACTGTTTATTGTATCTTTCAGTCACAGCCAAGTACCACTTCAGACAAATGCAAGCTTTCGTTTACTCTGTCCTGATTCGCACAACATGTATCCTTGGGCTGTGAAGTACAGGTGTCTTTGGATATTTCATATCTCACTTTGTTTCTCTTTTTCTACAGCTCTGTAAAGTTCTCTGGGATATATCTGCTCAGGTGTTTCATTGCTCATGTGACAGGGAGCATTCAGCTGGGAGACACTTAAAACTGACCCCAGACCAGGTAATCCCGCCATCTCATTGACTACATAGCGGAGCACCGCTGAGAACTCATTGGAAATCAGATCAGCGCTTTTTGAACAGTCTCCGCTGATACAGTGTTCTGGATACATTTGAAAAGTGACTGGAATTTCATCATCCTTGACTCATGTGGCGCAGCCAGCCAGGTCATCTAAGAAACCCTTCTCCAGTCTTTTCATTGGTTTCTTGTGGACACTGTTTTCCTACTGGAAAATGTTTGGAACAGAGCCAAGCTAACAGCTACTATACCTATGGTAATAATGTACATAAGCACTGAAAGGAAAATTGGTTTCTATGGGAAACTGGTCCCAGAGGCAGACTGCTATTTCTGTTACAGGATTAATTGTTTGCACTTTTATTTTGTATTAAAAAACCAAACATGAAAGACGTGTTGGTGTTTGTGTTGTAAAACTCTGGGCCTGCAGCAGCTGTACTGTAACTTTAATGTACAGATGAAATGGATCTTGAAACTTTCCAAGCATCCGTTGAATGACAGAATCAGTGGAAATATAGACTACGGTGAACACAAACTCATCTCAGGTAAAGGAAGGTGACTTATGTGACATCAACTGGATAGTTACGTAATAACACCCTAGTTACAGGTCTATTCATGGCCGTCGCTCGGTCACATAACGTTGCCATTAACATTCCTTCTGTATAGAAGTTGCAGCGAAGTTGGTGGCGAAAGAGGAACATTGACTTTAAACAGAGCTAATTACCATTTAGTCCAAATGTCACTCTAGTGCCTTGGATATATGTCAACATTACTAAATTATGTTAATATTTAAATAAATTGCAAATCTGCAATCAATCTATTAGCATCAAAATGTGCATTGACAGTTGGCGATGTTGTCATTAACAAGCCATTTTAAAGTTTGTGTAAAATTATTATCAATGCTAGCCAGTTAACATCACACAGTTTCTAATCTGAAACTGGTGTCATCAAAACGACACCTGGCAAATATGTCGGCTATTAGTTAGTGTATTTTTATTATATCTTATGTGGGTAATCCTCCAGAGGGAGATGTAAAGAATATTCTTATTGTACATTTCCAGGTTATTACATGACTTGTATGTACATTTCCAGGTTATTACATGACTTGTATGTACACCTCCAGGTTATTACATGACTTGTATGTACACCTCCAGGTTTTACATGTATTTTCAAAGATGTTACATGTATATCTGTGAGATTTATGTTTGCTCCGTGTACTGTTTCTATGTTTGAAGACAGGTGCGCTGCATTTTTTTATTATATTCTTTTCCAATTTTTAGGAAATCCAATTAGATCAAATTTTTGGCTGTAATATCAATATTGATTTCATCAAGAAAAACATCCTTGGGTTAGATCTAAGAGACCCCACAATCCTTGCCAGGCCCAATAGCCACTAATATCTGAGGCCTTCAAGGGAATAAGAGCTGTGTTTAAAGGACTGTTATATTGTCTTGTTTTGTGTGTTCTTTATGTTTTGTTTTGTGTTTTTAATCATTGTACCTAAACTGTATGTGTAAAAACATGTACGTGAGCCCCAGCTGTAAAAGAGACCTTGATCTCAGCCTGTGTTCTTTGTTGAAATTAAATTAATTATTGACATGAACTGAGAATTTCCAGTGTTGTTGTTCTAAATAACTACATTTTTGCAATTCGTTAACAGAAGCACTGAATTGTATTTAGGATTTTCAGAAAATAAACAGCAGTAATAGCAGAATGGTCTTTCACAGTACTATCACAGACTTGTGCAGGTAAACGTGTCAGCTTTGTTATAACAAGGGGCTAAGCTGTTTTGACTGTGGTTGCCCGTCGGTAAGAGGAAACGAAGGCAAGCATTGTTAATTCCAGGTTTCTACATATCAGCTTTTTGGTCAGAAAACTAATCATAAACAATGTTTAATGTAATTTGTGCCAGTATGTGACACTGCTGGACGAAACCAACAGTAAGAAGTAGAATGAGCAAGTCTACACTGGTTTTAGTGGGTTGGGGGGTGCTTGGTTTGAAAGAATCTTCTAATTCACCTGTCCTCATCATGGGGGTAGAATCCTTTCTACAGCAGCTTTAAATTGGGTAAATAATAGACAGATTGAAGAGAAAGTGAGAAATAATCAAACCCTCTAAAACCAATCATACCTGTTTTGTCTATAAATACATGTAACATGCTAGAAAAAGGTTGGGGTCCCCAATTCGTCAATTCCTTCCCTGGTACGAGTCTTATATGTGTTATAACGCAGTGTCTGGGAGCGACAGGCACAGGGACTTCCTTCCTAATGTCCATGTTTTTTTTTCCCCACTACGGTCCCAACTTGAGACCGTTTTATTCATAAACTTTTTTACAGTCCTCCACTTTTATAGCTTCTGTTGTCTGTGGGGAGATGTGACGGTGACGCACAAAGGACGGGACCTTGTGCACGCACTCATCAGTACAGGCGGGCATCCCTCCTCCAGTGGCACGATCACGGTGACCGTGTAGCGTGGCTGTCACTGAAAGAAACAATAAACAGTTTAAGAGCCGAAGAGTGATAAAAAAATTAGATGGTGCAATCACACTTATTGTACCTAAAAGTTGATACAACTTCACTGTTCTTTACTTTGCGTTTGCATGTGGACAATGACCTCATAAAAAATGTAAGGCACGGGTTAATTTTTGATTTTCTCAGATTCTCCATCCTGTTTTTAATTAGGAGTCGTTGTGTATTAAAGGATGGGGTGAGCGCTGAACGGTCTCAATGCAGGCTTCACCCGCGTGGATACGGGAGCAGGAAGAGACGGGGGAACTACAGGACAGACTTCACAGCCCACTCCGGAGTCCTGCTCAGATCGATGTTTTATAATATCCTCTACTAGATTTCATCATTATGAATACCACAGTGACTTCCATGGTGCCAAACACCTGCCACCCCAACGCCACAAGGTGTTCCGGGACGTCGTGCCTGGTTCCAGCAAGCAACTACAACCAGGTCCTGAGCCTGATTCTCAGTGTCTTCCTTACCGTCATGCTGGCCTTGGTCATGTTTGCCATGGGCTGCAACGTGGAGGCCAGAAAGCTGTGGGGGCATATCAGAAGGCCCTGGGGAATCGCCATCGGCTTCCTGTGCCAGTTTGGCATCATGCCTTTCACCGCCTTTGCCCTGTCGCTGGCGTTTAACGTGATGCCCGTCCAGGCCGTGGTCATCATTATTATGGGCTGTTGCCCTGGGGGCTCCAGTTCAAACATCATCGCCTACTGGCTGGATGGAGACATGGACCTCAGGTGAGACTGACTGAAGGCGGCTGCACTCCTCCACAGAGGAGATCAGATTTCTTTATCCAGGCAGAACCTTTTTGGGTTGTGTGTTTCTATGGTGATGGGTTCTGTGTTTTTACAGAGATGGCCCATGTCCCTTCTATATGAGCATGACTGTGGTGATTGTGCTTCTCAAGATGTTAAAGGATATATATAAATAAGTATCAGAAAGAGGCCGGCTGTACAGTTTTTTTGTATTTTAATAGTTTATTCGTGTAAGTTGGTTTCGAGTCTTGCTCTGTGTGTGGATAACTTCTGTTTGAGTTTTGCCTTGGGTAGAGCCCTTTCATGTGAAGTATGTACCCAGCCTGATGTACTAATGTGTTGGGTCATCCTCTCTCCAGTATCAGCATGACAACATGCTCCTCTATCCTGGCCCTGGGGATGATGCCTCTGTGTCTGCTCATATACACATCAGTCTGGACCTCTGCTGACTCCATCCAGATCCCCTACCAAAGCATAGGTAGCTATCAGGGCTGAAACAGAAACTGTCTCATAGTATGTGTCTTAATATGTGATGATTGACCTCATGTTAGATTAGGGGAATGCAACCCTGTTCCTGGAGAGCAACCAGGCACATAATGGAGCCGAGTAAAGGCATCCGTTCAGTTACTGAATAAATGTAGGATTCATTGAAGAGAAAGTGTCCAGATTTGTACCTCAGATTTTGTCATAGTAGTAGTTTTATTGGAACAACACCTTTTCAATTGCATCAGGCTGCCCAGTTACTAAAACATAGTACATCACTGTGTACAGATTACATTTCACTATATTGGAACTCCATTAGAAATGCAAAAGCATTCTGATTTGTACATCTAAGATGTGCATGAGATGACACCTCTCCTTAAATGACACCTCTGTCTCTTAGATGACACCTCTGTATCTAACATGACACCTCTCTTACATGACATCCCTGTCTCTCAGGTGACAACTGTCTCTTAGATGACACATCTGTCTCTTTAGCTTTTCCTGCTCTCCTGGCAATATGGAAAAATCCCAGATAGGTCACTTGTTTTTCATGCGCAAAATTAATTATTTAGTAAAAGGGGTAGATGTCGAGGTCTGTAAAACAAAATGTCTGTTTGTTGAAATGTCAGCGCTGATTTGTGCTCCCCGTCGCCCTGAATGCTAACAGACCTACTGGATGTTTTTGTCCCCAGGTATCACGCTGGTGTCTCTCCTCATTCCTGTTGCCCTGGGAATCTTCATCAAAACCAAGTTTCCCAATGTAGCCAAGAAGATCCTCAAGGTGAGATTTAATCCTGTACAACTGCTGTTTCCACCTCTTGGCCATATGTCAGATGGCAGGACGGCCATGTACCAACTGGATCAGCATGGATCTGTCTTATAACCCGCAAACATTCATGGGATAAATTAGCTGAATGGGTCAATGGACTTCCACCAAAGCACTGGAAATTCCATGGGAACTCATTTACACTAGTGTCTGTATATCTGTTTCATGCCATGTTGAGGTAAAAATGGGACTGTGCAGCTTGTAGAATGTCAATGTGTAAACTTTATCTTGTCAATTATTTACAGTTGCTAGGCAATCCATATCCTGTTGAACATGTTTAGCATGTTACTCCATTCATATAGGCTTTGATCCTGAAATATGCTTCAGTCACTCATAATAAATCCTCATAGCGTGATGCTGTCATCTTTTTTGTACACTTGCAAAAATTGTATTCAAGATGGAAAATGTCACTCTACAATACAGGCCAGATGCTGTTGAGTCTTTGAGGTGTTGATTTCACATGTACGCTTTAACTGGCCTTTCTTCTGAAACCCTGTAGCGTTGCCGTTGGCCTCTTGATCAGTCTCCTACTTACGTAGTCATTCATTTTGGAGGGACAGCCTAATCTGGGCAGGGTCTGGGCCACCTTTCACTTCTTATTAATCTTGACTTTGCTGTAAAGGATAGTGCAAGGCATTTGAAACATGATTGTGTGTCTTTCAACAGTTTAGGTCCTTAGTTCTTTGAAGAGCATGCGCTGGCGCGATTCAATACCCACAGAGGGAACATATGGAAATTGTCAAATTCATCCAGACCTTGTGTGAATGACTCGCAGTGTGAATTAGAAGTGGAGGCCAATTAACGTCTTTGTTTGAGTACCTCATTAATCTCAGATGTTAAGGGAGTTAACATTGTATGGAGATGTGATAGAGGAATTGGCAGATTGTGTCAAAGAGGCTTTAATGTACTTGTGTGTGTGTGTGTGTGTGTGTGTTTGTGTGCAGGTGGGTTCAATTGTGGGCTTGCTCCTCATCATCATCATTGCAGTGGTTGGTGCAGTGCTGTACCAGTCCTCCTGGACCATCTCTCCCTCTCTCTGGATCATCGGAGCCATTTACCCGGTCGTGGGTTTCGTCCTGGGCTTCTTCATGGCCCGCTTTGTGGGACAACCCTGGCACAGGTACCGTGTTATACAATATACGCCAACACACGGTCTGACTGCTATCAACTAGCTTATATTTACTCCAAAAGCTTCCTGTGAAAACAACCAAAGACATATTAGCTTTGGTTTGTTTGACAGACTGACAAATTCTTGAAATTGAAAACCAGGTCACGACATTCCCCTGAGGTGGAAGCAAATAAATTGTGGGGGGGTGTCGAATATGGCTGCTTCATTTTGTGGCTCTCATCTGTGGTAGGTTGAGGGGAATGCAATTGTGGCGATTGTGCCGCCTGGTAACGTGAACAGCGTGTCAAAGGAGTTTTGAAAGACGTTCGTCTGTCATTAACTCTCTAATCCTGTTCGGAGCAGTTGCAGCGAGGCAGGGCCATAACTGTGAATTGGACGTCACAAAATTGAGAGAGGATAAAAAACATGTGCAATAAAAGGCACTCTTTGTTGTTTATCAATCAACCGTCTGCTGACCAAAGGGCACATTCCCCTTTTTTTTGGTTTAGGTGCCGTACCATCGCCCTGGAAACAGGCTTCCAGAACTCGCAGCTGTGCAGCACGATAGTCCAGCTGTCATTCTCTGCTGAAGAGCTGGAGGTCATGTTCGCCTTCCCACTCATCTACAGCATCTTCCAGCTGGTGGTGGCTGTCTCGTTTGTAGCAGGTGAGTCCGAGGTTTATCACACTCATGGGGGTTGTAAATTGTTATGCACCACCAGACAAACAGATCATGAAAGTCCTATTAATTTTATCTCTCAGTAAAATCTAAATAAGTTTCAGTTATACTTTGAAGTGTTTTTTCTTTGAACTAAAGGTAATTGTTTAACAATGCATTTGAGCAAAACATAGGAGCAAAACAACAAAAGTGGATGAACTTTCAGGTTTTATCTCAACTGAAAAACTGTCCAAAACCAACTGGGTCGGCACAGCTGAAACTAACACAAACAAAGTGGCAGGTGCCTGTGAACCTTGACTAATGAGGTGACCCGGTCAAGTGAACCGGAACTGACTAATGATGTGACCCGGTCAGATGAACCGGAACTGACTGATGAGGTGACCCGGTCAGGTGAACTGGAACTGACTAATGAGGTTAACCCGTCAGATGAACTAGTACTGACTAATGAGGTGACCCGGTCAGATGAACTAGTACTGACTAATGAGGTGACCCGGTCAGATGAACTAGTACTGACTAATGAGGTGACCCGGTCAGATGAACTAGAACTGACTAATGATGTGACCCGGTCAGGTGAACCAGAACTGACTGATGAGGTGACCCAGTCAGATGAACCAGAACTGACTGATGAGGTGACCCAGTCAGGTGAACTAGAACTGACTGATGAGGTGACCCAGTCAG
>JACXGJ010010093.1:0-22695 GCA_016801105.1 Esox niger | reverse complement strand
GCGCGCACACACACACACACACACACACACACGCACTCACCCAACAGCCAGTGCAGGAAGGCATAGACGTCTTGCTCTTCAGATCCCTCAGTTCCTGTTTTCTGTACAGGAGAACAAAGGTCACTGACTAGCATTAACAACACAGCTCAACGTCTTCTTTTGTTCTGTGTTAAATATTTCACTGTAAGTTATGAATGTGTAACAACAATAACAACATGTAATGCATAATGTGTGTTACAGAGTGTAGTGACAGTATTACAGTGTGCACAACAACTCTGCTAGAACGCTCTGGAGCGCTCTGGAGCTGCAACACACATTCCATCTAAAAACAAAGCTGGGGTTGAACAGAAACATGTTAATGTTCTAGACTCTGGCTTCAGCCCGGTCCAAGCTCTTCTCTCTCCTATCCGCTTTGTCTAGTGCTTGGACCTTAATGACGGAGCGGGTCCCTGTCCATCTCTGTAGATAAACATCTGTACTCATCATCCCACTAGCACTGACTTTGCTGATGACCCCAGCTGACAACCATCTTAGGATGAATGCACACATAATAAGGCACTCTTGGTAAACATGTCACCTAGAAAAATGTCAACACAAATCCTAACTGGAGAACTCACCACTTGTTTAGCTGACATGATGGTACATATGAAGATGCCCAGAGACACCATCACTATGGAGAAATATTTACTCACTGAGTACCTGCAGGGAAAAGATAACACAGGTGGGTTCAGAGCCTTCATCGTTAAAACCTCATTTTGGTTAGTCTGATACTAGACATAGCATCTTACATTTTTAGTAGTAGTCAGAATATGCGAAATATTGCCGAAGGCAGCGGTACATTCTCATGGTGCAAACTCAATTCAGCTGATGAGCAACTATTCAGTAAAATTATAGTTCAACAGTCTCATTTTGGATAGCCCATACACGCTAACATGTTAACGGATATATGGGTTTGTGAGGGGAAAGCCAAGTCAAGGCAAAGCGGAATGTACCTTTTCTTCAGAATTACTATACCCAAGATCATATTAGCTATTAAGGAACCCTGTTAGGAAAAGCACACAGAGCACACAATTATTCGACCAAAAAGCAGCATTAGATGATAAAATGGGGTATTGAGAGTGAAAGTTATTAGGAAATTGATACATTAACTTGACTGTAAGGGAACTTGACAGCAGTGTGCTTACTGATCTGAAGATCATGTGCAAAGGCATGGCGATGTTGAAGTTGAGGGCATAGTTGTTGATCACACTGACAGTGAAGAACATGGTTACCATGATCACATAGTTGCTATAAAAGAGAAACACAAAGGTTAAATTAAAATTATGCTTATTCCTGACATAACGGGGAGCCAGTCGGGTGGATGAATGAATGGCCAGACGACACAAAGGCTAGCAATCCAACAGACTGCTCAATAAGTCAGTTACTGTAAATGCATGCACTCATAAATAACGCTACCTCATAGGGATAGCTGGTTTCTTTCTTCCAAAGTTTGTCTCGAAGATGAAACCCTCCAATGCGATAAAGGCAAATTGGGCGAAGGTCACTAAGTTGCCACATCCTGGGAATTCTCTAGGAGCACGCGAAATGCAGAAAAGATGTGTATGAATGGCATTAAAGGAATTAACTAGCCTGATAATGGATTATTGTATTGTAAGCGTAACAATATACTGTAACAAAACATAACATAAATAAATAACAATACATAAATACCCTAACGACTGAAGGGTGAAAGAGTAGTCTATTGCAATCAATAGCTTAGTTGCTGAGTTCAGAGTAAACCACTCACCTTACAAGCAGCTCAAGAAACACAACATTGCTGCAGCACCCAACAAAAACAAGAAGTACTGCAAAAATGGTATTCATGTTTGTGGTTATGGGCTAAAGACTTGTTGAAAATAAGATACGTTACTTATATTATCCCTAACGAGGCCATTGTGTACACATTAAGATAAAGCAGTGAATCGACTCTTTTTTCTAGAATACGTAGCCGGCTGCACTCTTCCGGATTGCGTACGCATGAACGTTGCATACTTTTCGAACAGAGAATGGCATGATCACGAAGATGACAAAGTCATATTAAAAGAAATGACAACTTCGGTATATCCTGGGATAAATCTGAGGGATAATAATATATATAATATATATATATATATATATATATTTAGAATTAGAAATGTCTACGCAGCGCCGCAAAGAAATGATACCCGCAAACATGTACTTCCAGTGTGCGTGTCGTGCTTACGTGGTTCCGGAAGAAGACGTGGCGCCAGCTTCTCTCCTATCAACAACAAGCTGACCACAGCTAGCTGGAAATCAATCGGTTATTGAATGAGCACAAGTGATTTACAAATTGTTGCACTACCGCCAGAATGATTTCGTTAACGGATTCACAAAGTAAGAACATTTCCTGAATTACATTTTAAATGTTTTATATAGCGGCCTAATGAATAACCCTGGTGGCTAGCCGGGCTGGCTAGCCGGGTGGCTAGTCACTAGCAGTGATTGAATGAATGGAACCAACCGGGCCCATCGCATTATTTTATGAGCTTCACTCCTAGTCATCTTGGTAGTTATGAAGCTGTAGAGAGAATATTCGGAACTACCCGCATATTTCTGTTGATGAGTTCAATAAGATGCTGAAAGAGTGCCGACTGTGTGAGTGGATAGATACCGGATGGATGGATGGATTGATTGATGGATGGATGATTGAATGAGTGTCGATCAGACAGTGAATGGACTTTTCTTATTTTCCTACTCAGAGATCGGGATGGGGTTGACAGGCTTCGGCGTGTTCTTCCTTTTCTTCGGGATGGTCTTGTTTTTTGATAAAGCTCTTCTTGCCATTGGAAATGTAAGTTACTCAATGTTTTTGACTTGTGCGGTCGGTTTTGTATGTGCACGAAATGTATGTGTTGTTAATAATACTGCCTTACTCTCGAAAGGAAACACATTGAGCTAGTTATTTCTAACTTTGATGACATTGTTCGAGGCTGCCTCGTATCACTGGTTCTGTTCTGACCGCTGTGACTTTTCTAGTTGATATTTCTGGTATGTGTGAGAGAACTGTTTAGATGCTGCCAGTCTTGTATTACATTGTACAGTCAGTGAGACTCCACAAATCCTCTAGTCATATATATCCCTGTGTTTTGATTTTCAGATATTGTTTGTAGCAGGTCTAGCCTTCGTCATCGGCCTGGAGCGTACTTTCAAATTCTTCTTCCAGAGACACAAATTCAAAGCCACCAGTTTCTTCCTAGGAGGAGTGGTTGTGGTTCTGATTGGCTGGCCCATCATTGGAGTGGTGCTCGAGATCTATGGATTCTTCCTCTTATTCAGGTTAGTCAGTATGACATTTCAGTTGGTTAAAAACAACGATTTGGGCCCTCCCACAGTGCAGTGTTCTAGGGCACTGTTCTGGAGCACCAAGCAGACCACCACTCTCTCTTTGAGACTTGACTGTGAAACTAGCTGATGGGTGACCTGGAAGTGATACATGGTGATTTATAGCTTTGTCTCTCCTTAACTTGTTAAAACCTCTTTTGATGTTTGCATGTAAACATCTAGTTGTGTTTTTCAGTTTCTTTTTTGATTCCCCAAGCATTTTTCTTGAAGAAGGTGCTTCCCTTTCCACTTCTCTTCTAGGGGCTTCTTCCCAGTGGCAGTTGGCTTCATCAGGAGGGTGCCTGTTCTTGGGTCCATACTGAATCTTCCAGGGATTAGTGGAGTATGTGTATTTGCCATGTTTAATGTCTCAACATTAGAAATAAATATGCACTTTGGTATAGTTTCAGCTAGTTGCTAAAGTGGTGCTAGTGAGTAAAAATGAGTCCTGTATCTGTATGTCCAGTTGTGTGCTTAAGATCCCTTTATGTCTAATCTTTATGCTTAAGATCCCAGAATGCATCTTTAGGTGTTGTGCTAAACTAACAAAAGTGCTTTTGAGGGAGGTTTCCTGTATAGTTAAAGGTCTTCAATCTTCTAGGTCAATGCAGTGTAGTCCTGGACTAGTTTTAATTTGAACAGATTCTTCATTGAGATTTTATTTTAGTCCAGGAATGTGTTTCAGGAAAATGCCTATGAATGTTAATAATGCCTTAATTAGAATGTATTTTCCTCTTTCAGTTGGTGGACAAAGTCGGCGAGAGCAACAATATGGTATAACAGTGAACACGTTTGGATTGGAGTATATAATATTGCTTTACTCTATTTATAATAGTTTATAATGGTGACTTAATTCCCCAACTAGTTAAGACTTTTCCCATGTTAAAGTTGAAAGCTGTGAATCAAAAAATCTTTTTTCTGTTAAAAGAAACAACGAACGTTTGGGCAGATGTGTGAACATGACTGGCTTCATAAATCTTCCTTTGACACTAAGGAAATGGCCTCAAAGCCTGATTGCTATCAGTTTATATTGTAACTACAGGACTACATGGTCTCAAGTCCCAATGGTTGAATTGGGCCCTTTTTGTCTCACTGCCCATCGACTGACTAGTGAGTGGAGCAACCACTGAAATGGACATTTCAACAGAGTCTGGAATCTGTTACAGCAGCCTTTCTGGAATGTTGCTCTTGAATATTGTGCATGTGCAGTTATAAAGAAGAGTGTGTTTTGGTTACCTTGATGAAGAAGTTTTCTCTCATCTTTGTATGACTGTATAGAGCACAGCTTGTGTTACACCTGTGGTCTGTTCGGGAGAATGTGGTGTTACAGAACGTAGATATAAATGGATTGTGAAGAACAGATGTTAGTTGGTCAGATGTGTAGAGAAGCATGTCTGCTCTAGTTCTTTTTCTATCTAAAATGCATCACTGGACATGTCTGCCAATTGTCAAACTGAGCTCTTATAGATAAGCAGCTGTATTCATGCAGTGGGTCGGAAATGGATAGATTGGTTTTTGCTCCTCCAGGCCACCAGATGAGCAGAATTTGCACATTTTAGACAATGAAATTTGTCCTCTGCCAGACCAGGATACCGGGCCGCCAAGCCAAATGCTACAAATGGGTCTAGCAACAGCCTGGATGTATTAGTCACTTTCTATGTAATATATTAAGTGACTTGTTGTCAGAGATGTTTTACTCATTGTATCTTTTGTAAATACATACTTGAAATAAAGTGTGGTTTTTTAACATTCTGTGTCAGATTTTTTTTACAGGCTGAAAATGCAGCATTACAGGCAGGGGTGAAAATCTGATATCAACTTGAGGGGACAATAACATAACATTTTCTTAAGAACAGTTATACACCAAAAGTAGTGCTGTAATACTGTTTTAGATTGTGCCATCAGTTTGCTCTCTACTGTAGCTCTATAAATGCAGTTATTTTGAGTGTGAAACCTACCAACATAAAATAAAGTTACTGGATTAACCTCACTAGCTATGCGCATTGAGTGCCTTTCAGACGGTAGTCATAAACACTGTCACCTTGACAGCTAAGCAACACTACATACATTGCAAGCTTCTCTCATTGACTTGAATTCAAACAGCTGCTAAAAAGTGGTTGATGACTCTGTGGTTTGCTAGCAAATGTCAACTAACCACTAGCTAACAGTGTGACCTGTAATTCAATGCAGTGATGTCCATGGGGTCAAAAAACAGGCTTTCACACTGAGCAGCCTGGGAAGGAAAAGGCCTACACTAGTAGAGAATAGCCTAGAGAATAGAGAATAGCATACACAACCACATAACAGCTCACTTTAAACCTATCATAAACAATATTTGGTGTGACTCAGTGAACACAGGTAAGGTGATACATAATCATATGGGCCAGCAGGGGTAGTACATTATTGTGTAAGCAGTTAACGTGATTAATAATAGAAATGTAGTGGTCCTGCATTGTCCTCTACTGAAAATATGCAGGTATGACCTACTGCATAAAATGATTAGGTAGCTAAGAGGCTTACTAAACTTTCCTCCAGCACCACTACACATTAACAGTTATGTTGTAGCCATAAAGTAGCTAAATTACAGCAGATCTTAAAAGTTTGCACGCCCATCGCCTTAAACACTTAATTGTAATTACAAGATACTAATGTGTGATGTATAAAGTAAACCTGATTTAACAAGGGAACTCCCACAAAGATTCAGATTCATGCATTTATTTTCATCTTCTGGACAAACAGTGGGCTAGCTTACTTCCTCTTTGAGAAGCGTTTGAAAGGCCTGGACATGAATTTGGAGATCGCTGTAAACATCCTCATAACAAAAGGCTTCTCCTTTTCAGATGAAGTCATGTGATCCTCTGGAGTTACCAAGGCAGCAGATGTAGCAGCTTGTGAATCTATGCTGGATACTGCATAAGATACATTTGACATGAACTAAAGAACACTGTTGTAATACAGGCCAACATATAACCTCTATTCTCAATTACACATTTTGGAGAACAAATTATATTTTTAGATGTGATAACTTGACTACAGTGCAGAGTTACTTTGCAATAGCGTCTCTTCGTACTCCAAAATAACAGACATGGGAAATGCAATTCAGTCATACCAAAGATGTCCTCAGCAGTAGTCAGGTCTTTAGATTTGCTGAGGTCGGAAGCCTTCCTGCGATCCTTTTTGTTCTTCTTTGAGGGCTAAGTGTATAAACAGTAAAAATAATATGCAAAACAAACAACCGCATGATAATGACAACACAGTATAACATTTATTGGAAGGGTTTATATATTGTACACTCACATTGACCACTCTGACAAACTTATGTATGAAGGAGAACTTCACTTTGTTGGCCTTCACATCCTCAACCAGTGGTAGAGCCTCAGGTCCTGTGGTTTCGAACAATGTTCTAGAGGAGGCCCTTGTTTCTTGATTGCAGCCGTCAAAAAGCTCTTTACTCAAGGACTTGACAAGAATCCTCTCAAATTGTGAGTCCTGAGTTGACATAGCCATTTGCAGATTTTTTTCTGATCCAGTCTCCTCCAAAATATGTTTGTACACTGCCCTGTACACTTTACGAATATTCAGCTTTTCCGGATAAGCTTGGGTCTTAGAGTAGCCCGACATTGCACAGAAGGCGGCCATGACCGTCGGGATCAGCTGCTGTGATCTGCCTGCAATGTCAACTGAGTGCAGATCTGTTTTGGAATGAATCTTTGTCAGAAGTCTCACCACCAGCATGCTGATGAGGCTGGTGAAGTCATGACCGTCTACATGATCAGAGGATGGGGTTAAAGGCAAAGCATCTGGGCGGGTTGACAGATGACCACAGTCAATGTTGTGAGCAACATCAGAACAACGGTTTGTATTCTCTTTCTCTTCATCCCTGCTGTTCCCAAAGCCTTGTGCCACGGATGTCTCTGGACTTTCAGGTGGAGATGATGCTTTGCTTGGGGCATCAAAAACCACAGACTCCATAACCTGGCTCACCAATACATTTGTAAACAGGTTGACTATTTCAATTAATTCTGATGAACAGGAGGAGCAAGAGGTCCTGTCTTCAGACACAGTTGCCGACACACTGACACCCTGAGCCAGATCCATCTTTGAATACGAAGGCAAAAGGCTAGGAAACAGGAGGCATTTCACCAACTCCTCTGCAAAAAGATGGACTAACTCATAAGATGTGGGCTTCCCCACCTTTGTGTCCTTTAGTTTATCAAGAGCCGTATCGGAAGCGCTCTTTCCAGCCATCACTGTCAGAACCAGAGGGGACAAACTGCTGTCAGAAATGATGCTGTTTATTTGGTGAGTCAGATCACCTGAGAGAGCACCAATCCTCCCCTGAGATATGAGAACCTCCATTCTAGGCATTGCAGCTGCCAGATCACAGTGAGACATAACCTGCCCTTTTCCATCAGGATACACCACCTTCATGATGCTATCTGCTAAAGCATTCATGGATTTCCTGGCATCACATGTCGCTGTATCTGCCTTAGCGGGTTTGCTCATGTCAATGACTGAACTTCTCACAATAGCTGGAGTGACAACCTCTGGGATATCAGAAAAGGTGGGAGTGCCAGGGAGCGAACATTCCCACTCTGAGTCAAAGTATCTAACGGATGACTTTGACTTGGAAGAAATTGTCGAATTAGCAGATGAAGAGGACAAAGTGGAAGGTGGCCGCTGTGGGTCTTGGGAGATAATTTGCTCACCACAACTACTGCTCATATAGTAAATGCTGTCCAGCATAATTGCAATCATATCATCTATTTGTGAAAGGTCTGCTGTTGACATGTGGTCAGACTTAGAAAGTACATAATAAATGGAAACCAGAATATGGCCAAGTGTTTCTTTGGCTTGAGCGGTCGTTGTTTTGGCACGCCTTTCCATTATTAAGTAACTTCTTATATTTGTCTTTAGGCAGTGGAAAATGGCTTTTGCAGTTACCCATATCTTCTTCTCCAAAAGCTCCATACTAGATTGGGAGCCTCCGGGTTTGGTTCTTGAGGCTTCAGCTGTTTCTTTACTGTTCTCTTCAAGCACAGAGTCTGCCGGCAATAGAGTTGTAGAAGACTCCGGGGGCGAAAAAAGGCTCTTCATATTATCCGAAATTGATCCAACTATTTCAAATGCAGCTGCAGCTGTATGTTTTGAGCAAATGGATGATTTGGACGACGACATTTGACAAACTGTCTGGTAAAGAGTACTTGACAGGCTGTATTTGAGGAAGCTTTCGATAGATGTAGTCAGTATTTTTCTGACCCTGTTTGTTGCCTTCTTCTGGAAATCTGCAAGTGATAGCTTCTGAATAATGGAGGACTGAGTAACAACAAATCCTTCCAATCCATCCTCTGGAATAGGATAGACTTCGGCATCCAGGTTGTCCAATGAAGGTTCAGTGCCAGATTCCAACATTTTCACTTTCACAGCAATGTCTCGAAAAATCTTAGCCAACTGTGGATCCTCCTTTTCAGATTTGTCCAACAGGTTTTGAAAAACAGTTATCACATTTTCTGTTGTAGTTGCAATACAAGGCTCAACATCTAATTGGTCCTCTGGATTTGCGTGATCATCAAAAATCTTCTGAAACATGTAAACCATCTTTTCAGTTGCCTGAGTAGCAGAGGCAATTGGAGTGGACTCCCCTGAAATGGTTCTGCCGATGGTGACCAAGAAGTCCGAGTTGAGCTGTTCAACCACCTTTTGGATAAGATTAACAGTCAGCTCAGGTGGGCAAAAAGACAAGATCTCACGGTCGGACAGTTTCTTCTGGACACCTTTGATTACATATTCTTCAGGCATTCCTCTGACTTTCACTGAGCTCTGTAAACTTCGAACAAACCACAGTGCATGATCTAATCAGACTGATAAAATAACAACTTTGTTAATCTAGTATTACAAATATAAATATCATTAACTCAACCCTGTGCATATAATGTATACACTGCTCAAAAACCTTAAGGAAACAGTTAAATCACACATTGGGGCTCAATGAATGAAATATATTAAAGATGAAAATCTTTACAGTGCATTGTATAATTAGCTGAGAACAAAATGACATAACAAGGTCAATGGAAACCAAAATCACCAACCAACTGTGGGCTGGATTCAAACTCACACTGAAAATCAAAGAAAACAATTGAAGTCACAGGATGTTCCAACTTCCGTAAATTTCATCATGACAACTCATAATGGGACTCGCTAGTGTGTCCGGCCCTACGTGCCTATATGCACTCCCGACAATATCTGGGCATGCGCCGAATTAGATGGTGGATGGTGTCCTCGGGGATCTCCACCCATACCTGGAACAGGGCATCAGTGATACCAGTACATAACATCCCAGAGGTTCTCAATTGGATTCAGGTCTTGGGAATGTGAGGGCCAGTCAATGGCATCAATGAGGCAAACCTCAAAGTACAGTGAGCACAATAATTCATTGGACAGTGACCATTTTCTTGTTATTTTGGTTCTGTACTCTAGCATTTTGAGTTGTTTTGACTGAAGTACCCCATTTGAAGGTACTTCAAGTATTTGTTGAATTGGCAAAATTCACAAATGTGTGTCATTAGGCAGGTGTATTAATTTGTGTCGTTAGTCATTACAGGAGAGCTGTTGATGATCTTGATTCTAGACTTGTTGTTGGGATGTGACAACATGAGGAAGACAGAAGAGTCGATGTAAATTAAGTTGGCCGTCATAAGGCTCAGAAATGAAAATCAATCACTTAGAAACATTGCAAAACCCCTGGGCATGCCCAAGTCAACCATTTGGTTCATCATTAACAAGAAGGAAAACAACCAGTGAACCCACTTTTGTCAAAAGACCCAGTTGATTGAGAAAGACCACTGTAGTGGATGATTGGAGATTACTACAGTGAAGAAAAAAACCTAACAGCCCTGACACCAGCCCAACAGATCAAAAACACTCTCCTGGATGCAGGTGTAGATGTGTCAAAGTCTGCCATAAGTAGAAGACAAGGCCAGCAGGACCACAGAGGGTACATTACAAAATGCAAACCACTAATAAACCAGGGGAACCGAAAGCCCAGATTATAGTTGGCTAAAAAGCACCTAAAATAGTCCAAAGAGTTCCTGGGAAAAAGTATGGTGGACAGATGAGACAAAGCTCAACATGTGCCAGTGTGATGGAAAGAGGAAAGTGTGTGGGGGGGAAAGTGCCCATGATCCAAAGCATACCACCTTGTCTATAAAACCTGGTGGAGGGGGTGTTATGGCTTGGACCTCTATGGCTGCCAGTGGAACAGGCTCACTGTTCATTGATTATGTGAGTGCAGACAAGTAGAACAATGATTTCTGAAGTCTACAGAAATATTGTATCTGCTCAGAGAAAACCAAATGCCTCCAAACCCATCGAATGGAACTTCATCATGAAACAAGACAATGAATCTAAACATACTGCTAGAGCAACAAAAGGGGTTTTTGATTGCCAAAAAGTGGAAAATCATTGACTGGCAGAGTAAATCACTGGATCTGAATCCAATTGAACGTGCATATTATAAGCTGAAGAGGAGACTGAAGGCCTACTAAAAAGTCCCCAAAACAAGCAGGAACTGAAGATGGCTCTTGTACAGGCCTGGCAGAGCATCACCAGGGAACACCCAGCATCTGGTGATGTCAATGCATCGCAGGCTTCAAGCAGTCATTTCATGCAAAGAATATGGGACCAAATATTAACAATGGTTACTTTATTCTACATTGTTTAACTGTCCAATGGGGTACAAAAGGTTCTATAATTTCTCAATGGTTCATCCAATATATATGAAAATACTCTCAAATTAAGGCTGACAGAGTGACAATCAGTTTAAAGTGCATCTTTTCAAATTCAAAATAAGTACAGAACCAAAATAATAACAAAATGGTCGCTGTCTAATCAATTATGGTTCTCACTGTATACAGTATGCCTCCCCAGATCATCACTAACCCACCATCAAACCGGTCATGCTGGATGATGTCGCAGGCAGCATAAAAGCTCCTAAAAGCTCTTGAGACTACAGTGGGAGACACCAGTGGGAGACACCAGTGGGAGACAGCAAACCTTGCGATGGCACGTATGGCTTTGCCATCCTGGAGAAGGACTATCTGTGCCACCTGAATGGCTGCAGGTTCTGCCTCATGCTACCAGTAGTGACAAGGAAACTCGCAAAACGTGAGAAGAATCAGTCAGAAAGGACAAAGAGAGAGCAATTGCCTGTCCCTTTTTCAGGGTTGTCTTGCTGTTGTCTCTCCAGTGCACCTGTTGTCACTTTTATTTGCACCAATCCAGGTGACATTGATTCACAATTGCTTATGCTTCCTAACTGGACAGTTTGATATCCCTGAAGTTTAATTGACTTGGCATTATACTGTGATGATTACGTGTTCCCTTAATTTTATTTGAGGAATATATTAATTAATAATGCATTAGATGTTGTAAAATGCACCTGCTATAAAACTAAAATACAATATATTTACATTTCAATGGAGAACACACACACACACACACAGAATGCAGGAAACAGACCTATTGGGTGTTCTGGATCTGAACACGGGCACTCCACTGCCACTGCCACTCGTACGTATCTCTTTTGCCAGATACTTCACGTCCCTGACAAGCACCAGTCTTTCCTGCCGAAAGGCCGCATAGGGTTTGGCACTGCGGGCTCTCTTGGGTAAGTCAGCATCGCCCCCTTCACAGCCCGTCTCTCCCAGCATGCGGGCCATGGTAGGCAGCAGGATTTGCAGAGTGGCTTGGGTAATGAATGTCACTACGGTCTTGCACAGTTTGACTAGATGTTTCGAGGTCATCTGTATTGAAGGAACATAGCCAGGCTAGTTTGTCCATGCGGTTGTGATGTGTGGTTGTCTAAATAGTACCTAGTTGTGATCCCTATTTAGTCCATCTACATGGAGGTATTAGAGATGACTCTTGAACTTGATGGGTCGTAGCACCCCTGGTTGAGTGCCACTCCTTTACATAACAGATAATCACTAATTGAATTTAATACAATTATACCCCCACAGCCAAGGACAAAGGCAAATAAAGAAACTTACTGGGGTTTTTAGTGCTTTACAGAGCGCCTGCCACTGCCTAGGGATGGAAATACATAAAGATGTTTTAGTTATAGTTCAGAGAGTTTAGTTACTGCTGCATAAAAGTTGAGAGATGTTTTTACATTGAAGGAAAAACCCATAACATACTCATTGGTGAGATTTCGCATGAATGATTTGAGGATCTCATGGTTCTTTCCTGGGCAGATGGCAAAAGTACACACTTGGTCCTCCTGGTGATTTATCACAGTTTCTCTGTCCGGAGGTTTATGCATGGATCCTACAGGCGTGTCATAGAGTAAGTAGAAGAAAATTATAAACACATTTACATTTGCTCTCTAAAGATACTGTTATGGATTGTAACCATTTTAATTCACTGCACTAGTGACTATAAACTACAGTTTCACTGAAAACAGATGCATGCACACAGACAGAAACAGAGAACCAATCCTAGAGGGCGACACCTCTAACCTGCATCATTGTCCATGGCCTGCTCCCCTGACTTCTTGGAGCTACAAGTCCTTATGTTGGCCTCCATTTTGGGCTGGGCCCCCAGTTTCTCCTCAGCATCCTCCTTCCCCTCTCTCTGAATACAGGAATCTCTCCTCTGTACTACCTGTAGGACATATTCCTAATTATTTTATTAGTTCAATGTCAGATTATATGTTGATGGTGATATGGTGATTAGGTATATCACAATAAGGCTACAGTCATTTCAATACTAAAATGATGATTGGAACTTTTGTCTAGATTGTTTTACATTATAAAAGCAAATTCCCGTAAGATGGTTTTACATTATAAAAGCAAATTCCCGTACGTTTACATAACTTGCTTGGCTTACCTTATCTTCCTCCATAAAATTTTTTGGTATATTATAAAATGCATACAATTGTCTTTACTGGTTTCTTTCACGTCGAGTTATGATTGAGGTCAGAATTCGCAGCGATATTTCACTGTCAATTAGGTCTATGACATGAACCATTGTGACGTCTGAAATTGTTAGCTTTGGAGAGGGGGCGTGGCGCACAGCGTAGTCAATAATTGAAGTCTCGTAGACATATCGCGTTCGCGATAATGTCCGTTCCTCCCTCGTGAGGATTTCTCTTGGTATTGGATGTTAAATCCACTTCTTAGCGCGGTCAGTAATGTGCGAACCAGAAAGCTGACAAGAACCATAAGGTTTTGGAAAGCTGATCCCGAACCAGTTTTACAGTTGGTGCAGTTATTACCACTCTACCAATGTAGGCTACCATATACAGGATATCTACATATTGTGGAAGCTTATACTTAGGGTATATTTGTCTGTCTGAAAATGTTTCACTAATATTTCAGTTGTACTGTGTCTGGGTCTAGTTTCCAAAAATCATTATGCACGCATATTGGTTTGTCGGGTTTTCCCCCCCACAAAATGTAGCCTATGCACTAAACGTTGTCTCACGGTAAAGCACTAAAGGTATTACAACATATTTTATGCACTGAAAACAGACACCCTGAAAATTAGATGACTGGTTCAGGATGAGTTGATAAATTGAAAATAATTTACATTCACAAACCTCAAGTCTTCACATGGCTTGATAACATATTTAATGCCATTTCAGGTGCAGCAGTTATCACACATCACCTATGTAACAATAATTAGATACAACGGAGGCCTAGAGCTCAGTTGAAATATGACATGCTTTAAAATTCCACAGTATTTACGCATGTTAGTTCCTAAAAACAAACTTTGATGGAAATATTCATTTGCCACAAACAATCACACTTCTAAATCTAAATAAAATGTTGATACATTTCAGTCATTCAGAGAATAACAATTACAGCACCAATAAATAGTTTTGCTTTATTTATTTACACTTCACAACATGATTCTCACATTTCGCTTAATTTTGACAAGGGAAAAAAACTACTGAAACTTTCACTTATCACAAACCTGAACAATAAATAATTTAAATAGCATACACAGCATTTAGGTGCCTAAACAGATATTAACCTGCCCTCCTTCAGAAAGAAGATCTGTCTCCAATCCCCAGAAGCCATGGAAGCTAAGGGGACTAGCATTTCGCTGGATAGTGTTGGAAATGGATAGTGTTGAAAACAGCGTTGGCCACAGTTATAGGTTGAATTAGCAAACAGATGAAACCCAGATTAGTAATAAAGATGTAATGCATTAGGTGTATTGTAGGTTACTCCTGATAAAAGCGTCGGCTAAGTGACACGTTGAGCACTAGGTGATAGAGAAATGACTGTGGTGGCTATGTCCCAATGACGCCTACTGCCTCCAGAAATGTAAACTTGTTCACTGACTAAGTGTAGGGAACGTTGCGGAGACTCCCACTAGACCACACCACCACCATCCTTTGTGAGATGGAAACAAGCATACAATTCAGGAGAGAAAGAGACATCTTTGCGATGCATCCCGGGGGGGTCGAGGGGTGTGTTGCCAACTGCTTCATTTTCTTCATCGCGATCACACATCTGACAGGTCCTTCTGGATTCCCCACAGCGTGTCGGCGCTCTCTTTCAATTGGCCAATCTCCTCGTCAGTCAGGGTCATGTTGACGACGCTGGCCACGCCTCCAGAGTTCAGGATGCAGGGCAGGCTCAGGTACACCTCGTCCTCGATCCCGTACATGCCCTGTTATGGAGATCAGCCACAGCGCAGCTTGTATGTTTCCATGCCCATTTCCATAAACAATGACACCCGAAAACATTTGGACGGTACATTTTGATACTGTGAATGATGACGAGTGGAATGAGGTGCCCGGAGGGCCGACTTTCACTGCAACCTCATAGCCAATGTGTGAATGTGTATGCCGTCGTTGTATCAGTGTGTCTACTCATGCGTGCGTATGTGTGTCCATGTGTGTGTGTCCCCTCACCTTGACCATGGTGGACACAGGATGGATTCTGTTCATGTTTCGGATGAGGCTCTCCGTGAGGTCAGCCACACTCAGTCCGATGGCCCAGTTAGTATAACCCTTCAGCTTGATCACTTCGTAGGCACTGAAACCCACACAGGAATGGTTTTACATCTCACCCTGTAGCCTTGAGCTTTGGGAAACCGGCCCATAACCGGAAGGTCTCCCGGTCAAAACCCAAAGTTGACTGAGGAATATTCTGTGGAAGTTACAAAGCAACCACACTGCTTTTGTACCCTTGAGCTAAACATAGCACACAGAACTCCTTTACAGTGTAACACAGAACACCTTCAATACAGTGGGAGAGAACTACACGGATGAGAATGACAGAAAAAGTTCAACAGAACATTTGACGTTTGCGTGCTGAAACGTACTTAACAAACTTCTAAAACATTTCAACTTACACTCCAACTTATAATACTGCTGTTCAATGTATTCACATGACCCGTTTGTTATTACTGATTATTTAGTTGAATTTGTTGAGCATCTCCTGGACTATAAGAGCTCAAATACTCATGCATTTTGCTGTACCTAGCATGACGTCTGCTCAATGTGTGTAGGACAATGGTAAAAATGACAATACGCATCCTAAAACTGTACACAACTTTAAGAGCAACGTTCCACTCATTTTCAGCCTTTGCCACAACCCTTCATATTGATAAAGCCACTCTCGTAACAAATAGTCAAAATGAAGCCCAGCATTGACATTTCAATCCAACAAAGCCATGAAAATAGTTTCCCTCGGGGGTGAAGTTTACCAATAGTTCCGCTTTAACGTTACCTGTCAACCACCTGCTTGTGCGTCTCCTTCCAGTTTTCCTGGTCGTCGTCAGTCCCGATGTCTGGGTTCAGCGTCTGTAGGCTCACTCCCGCTACATTGGTACCACTCCAAACAGGGACTGGGACACACGCATGTACCTTTTACTATCAACATGAACACTGAAGTGTAGTACCATTAAAAGAATAACTATTTCACCCAACCCTGGACACAAACCTGACTTGAAACTGGCCTTAGTGCCTAAACCTAACCCTAATAATAACCCTAAACTTACTCCACATCAGATAAAGCTTGTTATTAAAGTGAGGACTGACCAAACGTCCTAGCGTTGCATTGTTTCCCTTGTTTTACTAGGAACACTCACACACACAGGTACCTGCTGAGCCCAGATGAACAGATCCCTGTCTCTCATCTTGATCAGGGTAACCTGTGCGCCCACCTCCCACACTCACCACTGGTGTCCCCGTGCTCCCCCAGGATCCAGCCATTGAAGCTGCTGGCGTGGATGCCCAGTTTGTCGGCCATCAGGTACCGGAATCGGGCGGAGTCCAGGTTGGTGCCGCTGCCGATGACGCGGTGCTTGGGCAGACCGCTCAACTTCCAGGTCACGTAGGTCAGCACATCAACTAGTACAGGTAAGTAAAGACCTCAGGTCTGGACTAATGTCAGGCTGTGTGTGTGTGTGTGTGTGTGTGTGTGTGTGTGTGTGTGTGTGTGTGTGTACCTGGGTTGGACACCACTATGATGATGCAATCGGGGGAGTGTTTGACGATCTGAGGGACGATGTGTTTGAAAATGTTGACGTTCCTCTGGACCAGGTTCAACCGGCTCTCTCCTTCCTGCTGGCGTACGCCCGCTGTTACCACGACGATGCGCGAGTTAGCCGTCACGGAATAATCTGTCCGCGGGAGACAGGTTTGGTTTTAGTTCAACCAATTTGACAATTTTTTGACGCACATCAAACAATGGAGTGAATTAAATTAGATTTAGATTGACACCATAAGGTCAAAGAACTGGCTTATATTGCCCTGTCAGAGAAAGTCCTGCACATCAGAGAGACCTGATACCCAGGACCACCATCTTTAACTTCAGCTCTACTAGACTCCTGGGGCCCAAGTGCTCACCTTTGCCGGCAACAATCTTGGGTGTTTTGAGGAACAGGCTGCCGTGCTGCAGGTCCATCATCTCTCCCTTCAGCTTGTCCTCCATCACATCAACCAATGCCAGCTCATCTGCCAGCTCCTATAAAAGAAGAGACAGAGGGAGAGGGACAGCGGGATGAAAGGAGAGGGAGTGAAATGAGACAGGCCGAGATAGGAGACATGAGAAACTGCTCCAGTAGACGAGTGAAAGAGAGAGAGAGACAGTGCAGTGAACACGTTAAGGGGCGAAGACAGATTGGAGAGTAATACTCTGGTCTAGACACAGCAGGATGGTAACATTGAAAGTCTACAGAATACAAGGCCACCGTAGGTAATCTGACATGAACAGTGCTATAAACAACAGGTCTTACCCTGAGCAGGATGCTCACAGCACAGGCCATGCCCACCTGGCCAACCCCCACCACCGTCACCTTGTTCCTGGGAGGCTCAGGGGTCCCACTGAACAGGGGAGTAATGAGCTTCTGAAGGATGGAGGCCATGTTGAATGCTGGAATGGGAGAAAGTAGAAGGGGCCCGAGGGAGAAGGTCAGACACAGAGAGGGAGTGGCAAAAGGGTGAGAAAGACAGGGCGCAGGGGGCGTGACAGGACATCCAGGTCACAGCAACATATTTTAACATGTCCGAAGAAGAGATGTAACATTCCAGCCTCCACAGACAAGAAGCACAAACAACACTGACCAGTCAGAGTTTCACTGAATAAATAATGCACTGGCAGAGAAAACAACATGTGCCCTTGAGAAAACCTGCATCATTGCAGAGATCTAGAGATTACAGATTAAGACCTTAGACATTTGATTCTACTGCTTAGTCTAGAGTGACTTTCACCTGCTACTACCTACACACGTCGCATACACAACCAACCATTGATCCAATCAGCAGCCTACCGATTTCCAATTCATGTCGCAATACAGATCCTGTCTGTCCGAGTAAAACGCACCCAACAACACCACGGTACAAACAACAAATCACAACAAACGTGTATACTTGCTTTGTCTGATAATGCTCCGTGCCGAAATATATAAATACCACCATGTAATTAACATGTCAGGCTAGACCGGAACGGACGAGAGCGGCGCTGCTTTCCACAACACTTCACGACCGTATCCTGACTAAATCCAGGCAGGGCAGGCGAACGACTCCAGTGGGTGATCCGCAGCGCTACCGTCATGTGACGCGGGCCTAAAACCAGGGTGAACCACTGAGTGTGTCTCGGTCGTCCGCAACTAAATTACCTGAGGAGTGACAGGAGGACGGGGGGAGCAGCGCAGACCGTTGTGCAGTTCTTCCTGTAATTTAAGCGGATGCCAGACTCGACTGTTAAAGGAGTTACCCTGTAATCCTGTAACGGCTCCATCTGCTGCACCTTTCCTGCACCTCTGATCACTATAAAGACCTAAAAAAACAAACTGGGATACCAGCAGGACTTTCGAACACGCACGGCTTATAAAAAAAAGCTATATTAACTCTTCATCCGCACCTCAGGCAAAAAATGTGTGGCTTCAGTGTCCGTGTCAAACTATCCGGGACATACTGTGAAACGTTTGGAAGCTGCTGTTTAGTTATTATAAGTAGATTTGTCACATATTGTCAAGGTCATGATAGTGAAGGAAGCTGCGCACCAGGGACGTCACTAGAAATTCATGGATTGGGGCGCTATGCCTAGTTTTGGGGGGGTCTTAGCATACTCCCCAAAACATATTTTCATCATCTTTTTTGAGAGAAACAACGGGTCTAAAATCTATCAAAATAAGGTTATTTTGGTCAAGGTTGACTAAAAGTATACCTTGTGCTAGACACTGATCTAATATGACTTAGATTCTATCCAAATGTTCACATCCATCCAACACCAACAAAAGGCAAAAAACTGCTGTACTTGTAGCCAAAATACTTTAGTCAACTATAGTTTATAGTAAATTACACATACAGTACACATTCTTTTTCTAAACACATTTCTCTGAATCATTCTAAATAATTTCAATAGTTTCTGTTGAAACCGAAGAATTTAGTATATCTAATCTCGAACCCTTATTGGCATATCCAACAGCAATTTTGAAAAACATCTTGTAAATGTTTATGATGATTATTAATGACATACAAATGTTAACTAGCATGTAATTAATGAGAATTTTTGAAATTTCAAGGGGAAAAAATGTCAGTAGTTGGTTAGTGACATAGCTGACGACCCCTTATTTATCTGTATTACATTTGTCTTCTGTGAAGTGTTATAGCTAGCTTTCTTGACTTGAGGGAAATAACTAAAATACTGATCACTTAGATATTACTTCACGAACTTCAACTTGTCTAAATAATTTCCATATATGCTATTTTTAATATCTCCCAAAAAATGTTTACCTCCAATGGTGATTTTCCATACAAGAATTGTGGCGGGCAAGGTGAGTCTATTGATTAGCAAATTCTACCGTTGCTTTCCAGTGCAATTACATTTTGACTATGAGAAGATTTACTTCTCTGACCACTAAAAACGTCCGATAATTTGTGGTGGCAGTTGCTTAGGAAGACGTTAGCTACTATTTACAGAAAAAAGCTCGCTTCAGATGAGCGAGTTACGTTAACAGCATCAGACTAAACCGAACAAGCTGCCAAATGAACAAGATTCTATACAATTTATATAAAATTTGTAACGGTTGACAAAAGAAATCGCGGAGGAAATATATTGACTGAAATACTGATTTATTTGGGGGCCTAAATAACATTGCCTTACGACGTAACTTCTACGCACAATCACAGGACCAGTGTGGAGTGGCAGAGGGCTGTTTCATTCACATCATTCGTAAATCCATATAGCGCAGTTAATCCTTATCCGTTTGACAAGGTCGGTAATCCAATACAGGCCATTCAAAATACATTTTTTCCCATGACATTTAGATTATTCGAAAACCCACGTAAACCCGATTCAATGTCAACACAATCGTCAGCCATCGAATGGAATGACATGAGACATCGCAAAGACCGTTATTCGCCTGAGCACAGGGGCAATACACTCTTGCGTTCAGCGTCCGAGCAGTCCTCTTTAACAATCAGACCGATTTTCCATCAGCGTAATCAGTTGCGGAAGGTCGACCACACATAACACCCTATCACACGAGACCTTGTTAAAAGGTGACATGGTAGTGTAAACAAGTGATTAGAGAATCTGACCAGTGGGCTAACCAAGTGTCACATGTGTCCTATTTCTGAGTAATGCATTTAGGCCTAACGCTAACAGCTCCCACATGCTTTCTGAAAAGCAGGTGTTCTTCTCTCGGCCTACTCTGTAAAATAAAGGTAACAAAAATGTCCCAGACATAGTCGACACACTGCAGCGCAAGACACGGAAGATTCGCAAAGGTCGTAAGCATTTTCCTAAAAAAATATTAACTATATTCTGTTTGTTGATTTGGGTTAGCGTCGACGTTTTAGCGTTAATTTAAAAAACAGTATGTTAAATATCCGTGTTAGAGGTTCATACGAATCAGGCCTGTAACAATCAGCTACATGCCGAGATGCTATAGCATTGCTCTTCCATACATGTGATGGTTGCTTAAAAATATTCCCTTTAAGTTTTATGAAATTTGTATTCAGTACAAACATGTTTTAGTTTAAATTTGCACTTGGCCCCTTTAAAATTAATGGGAAAAACGGGCGATGTTGGTCAGTGCCAGAGAGCATCATCGGAGGCTGGATTTGAATTGGAAGTTCAGTGTGAGGTAATGTGGAAGGCAAAATTAGGCAGATTCACTTTAATCCACCAATGAACAAACATAGGCTAACACTCGGCGTTCTTAAAAATATGGACATGTAGACAGTAGCTCTAAAGGTTATTAGCATGTAAATCATGTTAAACTGCATTATCTGTTTATTCTATATATTATTCAACAGGCTCGCCGTTGGTAGTTCATCGAATAGCTAGGCTTGACAGATTTTGATTTTTTTTAATCCAAAGTTAAAGGAAGCCCTCAACCGGTCAGCGTGGTTCACCTTACTAAAGTTTGTGGGCACCAACTTAATTCACCTCAAAGCATAATTCATACTTCCAGTTAAATCAGTTACATGACTCTACTTCCCAAATATTTTAATGTATTGTCTAGTTAAACCCTCAACAATGCGGTTGTTCCTAAACCCCAAACGGTTTAGCCTAATAGTCTTACCGTTCCTCGTGCAGCTGACGGTCACCTAGTTCTTCTCGCTGCCTGTGTGACTGCTGTTGCAGAATGCAGTAATCATCTAGAAGCTAAACATCCACCCCCCCCCCCCCCACAGGTGTGCCGCTTCTGTAAAGTGACATGACGTCTCGGTCAGCTGATCCTGTGTCATGGTGAAAAAAAACAATTCCCTTGTCACAGCACTGTCCATAAGACCTGACCTGGAGCCTGTTTCGCAAAAGCCTAGATTCCGGTATGAATTTCTTTCAGACCCATTTATCTTTGAGAAACAGGCAAGTCTAATATTACACCAGATGTTCTTCCCAAATACCAGTGGAAATCATTTACTATCAGTCGCGAAGACAAATGGATTTTGTTTAAAAAAATTAAAGAGTCTGGGCTTGGACTTAACCTGCATTGAAGACAAGGGAATAATAGCAAGCTGGACTGACTTCAGTTTCCTGACAAACAGGTAATTTCAGATTAAATTCTGACATGGGCTTCCTAACCAACAGGCAGTTGTCTTAAGTCACTTCGGAATGGTGATAAATGACTAAAATCCCAGTTGCAGCATGACAAAGCCTGGCGGTCCGGTGTAAGATAGCACATTTTAGCGCATCAGCTTTCAGTTGAGGCATCAAACTATCAACCACTTAACAAAAAAACAAAGGCAACATTTGGTTGTTTCCACATTCTATTTATTTATCTGAACATTATTAACAAACTACAGTTAGGTGTTAAAACCTGATAGCATTTGTAATTTCCCTTCCCCTAGACCCCCACCGGAGGGGACCCTAACCCTCTTCTCAGTTTGCCTGATAACCAGCAAAGTTGGCCTCAATTCTGTCTGAAACAATTATGGAAATAACCTACAATTCCAATTACAAACTACAATTTTCAAAGTTTTTACTTCCACAATTGGTATTGAAATAGAACCGACTCCAAGTCCCACTGATCAGCATCCCAGCCCAAGGCAGTCAGGCACCAGTAGTTTATAGTGCAGGAATAAAGCTGTGTGGGTGTTAGATTAAGGATGTTGTTTGATAAGGCCACCATTTTGTTTTATCTACTCGGTAAGTCCAAGCTTCTTCTTCAGGGACTCTGGCATCTCGGGGGGAGGTGGTCGAGGCAGGCGGAAGTAGACTTTGACAGAGTCGTAGATGAACCACTGCAGGGCGGTCAGAGTTCCGATCATGATGATACGGGCCACCAGGCCCTTCCACACACCTGGGGGGGGGGGGGGGGGGGGAGAAGTCAATTCAGAAGGCT
>JACXGJ010010092.1:0-22603 GCA_016801105.1 Esox niger | reverse complement strand
TGTGTGTGTGTGTGTGTGTGTGTGTGTGTGTGTGTGTAGGCGCTTGACTCCCAACATTACAGGACCCAACACAGACTAAACACGCACAATAGATGGGTGGAAATAATTGTTCTTTGGGAGGACTGCGTTCATGCCAGAAAACATAAATAAAACATTGAGCAGGCCGACAGGGGCCCTTAGAAACATCTGTGGTGTAATTAATTGCATTAAGTCTTGGGTGGCACTGTCTTCAACTTAGCCAGGGATACGTTTCTATTGTCACGGACACGCACACACGCACGCACACACACACACACACACGAAAACGCACACAAACACGTTCGCACACCCAGTCTCAGAAAGTGAAATGGAAACGTTACTATGGGACCTTTGTGGACCTCGCTCTCACTGTAAAATGTTTTGAGATGCCCCATCTGTGACACCAGCATAACCTAACCCCCACCGCCCCGCCCTGCTGCAATCCCTGCAAATTTTGCTGAATAACTTAAGCCTACGCTATGATCTCTAGTACATGCCACCCCACAAGTAAAGCTGGGCAATATGGACAGAAATTACTAACATGATAATTGTCTTGGATTTACAAGATAAACAGGCGGATATAACTGTGCATTACAATTCTAGTGTTTTTTTTAAATGTAGGTTGTTTGAGCAGAGATAAAAATACAGATTGGAGATTGCTTGGTTTGAATTAGAAAGCGTTTTAAATGGCATTTTAATCCCGGATGTCTTAGTTATTGACTGCAGGGAATAAGGAAAATCTGTCATGTGCACATTTCATGTACACATGTTTATGTCACATATTTGGCTCGACACCAACAGAATTCGTTAAAGATCCGTCATTATCGCCAACATTATTTTTAAGTGTGAAACGTCTACAAAAAATTACATCCCATATGTCATGAACATAAACAGCAACCTTTACATTTCACCCTTAAAATGTATTAATTTGGCAAATTCTTTTATCCAGAGCGAACTGCAGTCATATCTTCCTCCCGAGATCCTAAGACACGGCGTCAGCTGTGATTGGTGGGACACACTAGGGCACATGGGACACAGCATCCCTTCACCGGATCTACCATGTCTTCCAGTCACATGGCAAATCCCTGTAGCCCTCACTACGACTAGAGGATAAACATTCCCACTCATCGACAGGTGCCCCTCCGTTCTCTCCAGGACCGAATAAGCTGCCCCGTCAAATGCTCCGAAAATATTCCCTCTCTCTGTCTCTCTCTCTCTCTGTCTCTCTCTCTCTCTCTCTGTCTCTGTCTCTTGCCCAGAGCCGGCAGGGCTAGTTATTTGGGGAGGGAGGAGAGAAAGCCCAGCACTGTTGGTGTTCGAGACACGTTACACTAACATTTTGAATTGGTATGCTTACTCTCCAATTACTGCGCTGAGGTTTGTGTTGGCCTGGGAATCAGCAGCTGTGTGATGTGTGTGTATGTGTGTGCGTGTGTGTGTGTGTGATGTATTGGAAAGGTGTAATGAATGAGGGATAAAGGGAGGGATGACGTTGCCTGGTGACATTGCCACTGAAAATGCTGTGTGTAGGTAAAGGGCCAAGCCACCGACATATTTACACAAACACACACATACACACATAAAGAAACAGTTGTGTCCTTTACCGTTTAGGGTCGACCAGCTTGTAGAGTTTCCCACTGTGTGACTGAGCCATACTTTTACTGCTGGCAAGTATGTACACTTCACCTGAGGGGAGAACAGAGGTTACATGGGAAATGTAGTCCAATGCCTGTCTAAAGAGAACAAATTAGAAAGAGTCAGAAAGACAGAGAAAGACAGAAGATATTGAACAGGACAGGCCCTGCAATGCTGCAACTTGCCGTGGGACTTGGGAGAGAGAGGCTACATCTGAATTCTTCTGACTGAAACCAGGCGAGTCATTTAATGAGGAGCAAGGCCACAACACAGATTCATACGAGGACAAATTGTAAACATATGTCCACTAGGCCTTGCAGTGGGACGCCAAACCTGTCTATCCCAGCCCGGCACTCAACTATTCTCCTACCCCCCCCCATGTGCAAATCATGAACAAATGCGTAGATCTTCGACTAACACCAGCCCAAGACATTGGCAAGTTGCCTTAGAGCACATGGAGCTCAATATGGATATGAATTTGGTCCCCTCAACGCAAACGCTTACAACGAGCCCTTGTGTTTGGGTGTTTTGGGCTTCAGTGGGTTCGCTGATGAAGTGAACTTAACCTCACCTTACCTCATCTGATCTCACCTAAACTCACCCAACCTCGCCTGTCTTCACCTAACCTCTCCTAAACTCATCTAAACACACCCGAACTCACCTATCCTCACCTAAACTCACCCAACCTCGCCTGTCTTCACCTAACCTCTCCTAAACTCATCTAAACACACCTGAACTCACCTATCCTCACCTAAACTCACCCAACCTCGCCTGTCTTCACCTAACCTCTCCTAAACTCATCTAAACACACCCGAACTCACCTATCCTCACCTAAACTCACCCAACCTCGCCTGTCTTCACCTAACCTCTCCTAAACTCATCTAAACACACCCGAACTCACCTATCCTCACCTAAACTCACCTAACCTCACCTAAACTCACCTAAACCCTCCTGAACTCACCTAATCTCACCCTCCTGAGTGGCCCTTCCCCACTCTAATCAACCCCAGCCATGGCAAACAATCTACATCAGGTAGGTGGTTAACTACATCACATTTCAGTGGGCTCTTTGAGGGCGGTCGCCCTTTTATGGAAACTACAATATTATCCTTCAGGAAGCACAGACACTTTAATATCCTGCTATGCTACAGGAACATGCCACAGAGGAAGGGCGATGCAACGGAAGCGGATAGAGGTATAAGTTTCTCTCACACGGCGTGCGACCTCCGTTTTGGCTTTCTGGACCAATATCATGAATATCTGGAGTGACGCCTTGAATTTGAGAAGCCTCTGACATTTCCCCCTACGAGTTATTCATTTCATGAGAGATACACCCATCTGTCAATGTTAAACGGCGACGTCATGGAAATAAATGCTGCTCATTGACATCGCAATCCATATGCTGCAAGAACTGTGTAAATACATGGAACCGTTGTTCCATATACAACGCCCCAATTATTCCGAACTACAGTTCTACACAGTTTTGACATCTGTCACTGGGCGTAAACATGGGTTTCAGGATGGCTCGATATTCTGACAATCAGTCTTCTGCTCCCAGACGGTTTGTTGACAGAAGATTTCACTCACAACATCAGCTCAGATGAGAGAGAAAGAGTCTCAAAAAGTAGCAGGAAACTGAAGATGGATATACATGTAATGTTGTTCCTGGCCGTATTGTTCCTGTCTGAAAGCTACAGTTTAGGACTGGGTCCCAAATGGAATTCTACTCTATGTGATAGAGGTTAATGGATGTGTCATGGAATCTTCACCTTATTCTTAGATCTTGTTCGCCCTGGATCTGGTTTTCTTCAAGGACCTCAGAATTTTGTTCCACCCTCAACCCTGTCTCCAGTTCCTTATTGCTGAGAAGCCTCCCCATAGCAAGATGCTGCCACCACCGTGCTTCAAGGCAGGGATGGTATTCTCAGGACGATGTGCATTGCTAGGCTTGCGGTACAGATAGTGCTTAGCATCAGACCATAAAATCTTTTTCCGCTGTCTTTTTTAGTCTTAAACAAAATCTACACATGTTTTCTTTTTGTCTGTCTCCCATGAAGGATAGTTTTGTGAAGCGCCTAGGCTATTTTTGCACTATACACAGTTTCTTCCAGGTCTGCTCAGAAGACTAAATCTTTTAGAGTTTCCATAGGTCTCTTGGCGGACTCCCTGACTACTGCAGTTCTCACCTGTATACTCTTGAGGACTCAGCTGAAACATATTCTCTCTAGTCCTTATAATGGACTTCACTGTACTCCAGAGGATATTCAATGCCTTGGAACTATTTTCATGTAGTGTAGTGTTTGTTAGGAATTGTAGTGTACTAATCAACTGCGGGGCCTCCCAAAGACAGGTGCAATCAGCCTGAAATCAGGTGAAACACCTTAAATGTGACTTGGTTGCATCACAGCTCAATCAGGTTTGTCAAAGCAAAGGAGTTAAATAAAATCCATTATTTTCATTTTTATAGTTAATGAATTTAGAGCAGTTTAATTTTTCACTTTGACATCATGGACTTTTTTTGTTGATCAGTGGCAAAACCTAATTAAATGCATTTTGATTTCATGTTATAACACAATAAAATATGGAAATTCCAGGCAAATGATTTGAGAGCCTCTCTATATGTTAGCTTTCCGCAGCAATTCCTTAGCCGTAAAATGTTGTATGTCTAAATATTATGCCATTAAATACATCAATATTAAGTAACTATATTGTGGGCCTATTATAATAAATAAGTCAGGATGGATTTCACAAATATCTGCTTTGTTAGATCAGTATTTCACCATTCCACTGACCTCTTTACCACAACAATGGGACCAACTCTGCAGTACATAGGGCACAATTTGGAACTAATACTTGGTGCTGGTCCTACTGACCTAGTTCGTCCTCTCCGAAACCCAGGATGTGTCCCACCAGAGCGGACCCGCAGAAGCTGCTTGTCCCCAGGCACAAAGACTTCTCCTGCCACTGGCCCCGCATCGCTGCTGAGCCCTTCTGGAGGATCCGCAGGTTCCTGAAACACACACAGAGAAAACACCATGTCAGCACATGGACACTGGGACAGATTAAGAGCAGGGGGTCATTAAAAGATGCCATATCATTTGCTTGCAGGTCACAGCACAGCAGTGTTGTGTTTCGGTTCCTCAGTGAGCATGAATGAATTTGGTTTCATAATAAACACTAGTGCCCAAATTCTCATCACCCTTTCACAACAACATGCCCTCCAAAACTGAAATGAGGCGAAGAGGCTCCAAGTCATTTTTCCAAAGGCCATGCCATGATATCTCGGTAGCATACTTCCTCCTCCATATTTATTTCCTTGGCCATGGCTCTTGAGCAAGATGAATTACCGACCAATGAGACGTGTGAACAACACGAGGCAGTAGCCAAACCAACTAACTGGGGCAGGAAATCACATCTCCACTTACAGTAAAGAAGCTGGACCTGTTGTAGTGACAGTAATGTAATAGTAACATTACCCCCCACTGCCCATGAGCAAGGATAGAACACTGGGTTTATGTTGGCACGGCGACAATGCCGTTGGCATAATGTTTATGTTCACCGTCACTAAACACATCTGATTGTGTTTGTTCAATCCCAAGTCAATTTAAACTCACCTTCGGGAACATAGCGAATGACAGAACAACGTTGTTTAAACAGCTGTGCGCTTAAATAATAATTCAACAAAAAATACAACCCATTGGGTCATAATGCCAAACCGTCCACATCGGCCGAGGTTCGAGCGCTGGCTGTGCCAGTCAAGTGATCATGTCCTTGCCCGCTGATCTGACTGACTTCCTGGTTAGAAAAACTGTGTAGAAAACAGTAGCTTGGCAGGATGT
The DNA here is from genome assembly GCA_016801105.1 of Esox niger. Taxonomy (NCBI): domain Eukaryota; kingdom Metazoa; phylum Chordata; class Actinopteri; order Esociformes; family Esocidae; genus Esox; species Esox niger. The sequence continues at coordinate 17,112 of JACXGJ010010092.1, read as the reverse complement.
CAGTGGTCATAATTTTATGGCTGATCTGTGTTTAATGCGGCCACAAGACTGAATTCCATTTGGGGCAAGATAATGTTTGAGGTACCCCTCCACTGCTGGTCCCAAATTTAGATGTGGCCTCCATGCCATAAAATGATGTGCTTTGAAGACCACCTGTGTGTCTTCTCAAAAGTGAAAGAAGGGAAGGCTTAACTCCTGTATGCATTAATTATTAAGTATGTATGTCTTTCCCTGTTATTGCGGTGTAGACTGAACAAAGTCATATGCCAACCTCCTTATGAAACTGATTCTTGATCTAAACATTCAAGTCAATATCATATATCAAAAGAAAAATAATCAAGCCACCAGGAATGTGAACGTACAACACAGGTGGTGAAAAATTGTGACATATTCTCTTGTGAGCTTATTATACTGACACATTCCTACTGGTTATGTAGTTAATTTGACAACTACAATCCTTTTTGTTTAGTTTAGAGACAAATAATTTTCTGTTTGGCATGTCACCCATACCATTGTGGCTACTTTTACCATGCTTTCTTATGAGAAAAGCTAGCTAACCAATTAGCCATTTAAACTAATGGTTTCAACAAATGGTTCCGCGTCTGGCCCTAATGTATCCTTGGATTCTTATGGTTCATATGTATGACTAAACACTTACCCGTTCTTGTCTCCGAAAACATAGCTCCCGTAAAGTCTTCTGGACTGACATCCTCTGTAGACGAAACCTCCTACGGGTGCTGCTCCTCCACTAGCCGCCAGATCAAAGATGGATGCCTCATTTTCTACAGAAACACAAATGCACAGGTTTAGTGTCCTGACCAGAGGGGCCTGGTCGAAAGTAGTGCGCTATAAAAGGGTTTAGTGTTCCACTTATAACATCGACAGACAGATCCCAAAAACCATAAACTGTGATAGTTGTTAGTCACTTTGTGTATTCCAAAACAACCAATTTAAATAATTAGTTTCAGACAAATATATTTGTGCGTTAAAAGGTTGGCCAAGGTATTTCTTGCTACATCTTTGATTTAACGCTCACATGACAGAAACATATCAGCGATTTTCACTAATTCACAAAGTTTACTATGGTGCCAAAAGTGGCACAATGTCTTCACTCAGGACTTGGAGCGGCAGTAGTCCGCGACCAGGCTAATGACCCAACTCCCTAAGACTTGGGGCGTGATTTATTCCCGCTCTAATGAGCCCTGTTTTCTCTGCTGGTGTGGGAAGAGAAAAGGATATCCATGTTTACTGCACTCCGTCGTGAGTCCATTAGCACGTAGTGGAGGGTGGTTTCAATTACAGTGACCGAGGCTTGCCTTGTTAAAAACAACCCTGCTAAACTGGATTAAAATTGAACTGTTTCATTTTGGGGCTAAGCAAGAGTCTGACAACTTTAACTGCAGTCCTATTGCTTAAATTACATTAAAACTGAACGCATGAAGGGAGCCGGGGTTTGGACTAGTGTTAAAACAGAAACTAATCAACAGTTGAACTCAGAGATTAATTGTAGTGAATTTCCATTGACTGTTTAAGATTTGGAAAATGGTCATAAAAAAACTAGATATATCCTATAACAATTAAGACGGATGTGGGCACATCAATGGCAGACAGAATGAAATGAGGTCCTTAACCTGCTTCCTCAGAGCCAGCAGCATTGATGCCTGCCATTGTGTGATATCGCATAAATTAAGAGTTTGTTTCTCGAGCTAATTCTAACTAACATAAGTACAATGCTAGCAGTTACTACAGACTTTCAGGCTTACTTTCACAATTTTTATGGTTTTGCCCCATCGGGGCTGATTTTGAAGACGTACATGTACTCAAGTCCTGGGAACCACGACCAACATCTAATATCAAAGTCAATCTGGAGAGAACATTATTTGGGGTGCTTTGAACTTGACTATGGGGCGGGGAAAGTAGAGAAGGTTGTTTTGCGGGTGACTGAAATAGCACTCATTGTGTGGCTGTAAAAAACAAATAGCTTGACATAATTCAAACCAAACCAAAGTAATAATTTCTTCATTGTGCCAGAAGAGAGAGTAAAAAACACGTGTCTGTGTGTTCTGGTATCGATTATGCTCTTTCGACGTGCACTGTTGTGCATATGAACCCCAGATCCTTATGGCTGTGTTTGGCGTGTTTTCAACAATACTAACCCATCATCAAGATATTCATCGTAGCTGACAGCTATAAATCATATTCATGGACACAAACTTACATTCCACTGGCAACAATGTGTGAGGACAAATCATTTGCGGATCTCAGTAACTTTTCATGCTTGAGCTTTACGCTCTTTATTTTTTCCCTCAGATACACGATGTACAGACGAGTTGGAGGCCGACCAAATACCGTGTTCTCACAATATGAAAGAATCAACGGTTTTATTCCTAAAAAACGGAAGACATTTTTTTCCACGCAGAACATACACAGAAACATGATAGGTTATCTAAAAAAGCAATTTACGAAGAATTCCATCAGATTCCTGCACAATTTCCCATGCTGAAGGGGCCATGAAATGAGAATGTAAGGCAGACACTCGTCTATTTTCACAAGGAGCAACATTAATGTATCATTAGTGTATTCCAGACAGGCTCCAAAAAGGTCACTCAGTGATGTTAGGGCCTATGTCCCAAAAACCCCACACAGCTCCAGTCAAAAGCAGTTGTCATTAGAGCCTGGCTTGCCATATAGACTCAGTGTTGTATTAGAAGAAACTCACCGTAGTCTTTTCCTTTGGTGATCTCCAGTATTCTCCCGGCGGACGAGTTCTTCCCGCTGGCGTCAGTGCACAGCAATGAGAGGCTCCCGTTGACGTCTGTCGAATGTCGGTCCACTGCGCACCTGAGGGGAAGGGGGGGCGGAGGACACGCTGGGTAACCTTGATGCGTCCGTCTGGCGTTAACCATCCCTCCCCGAGTGTCTGGCAGGACCCTGGCTAGGCAAGGCCACGTTATCTCACTCACCTGCCTGGGTCGTGCAGTCCGTGTGCGAATATCTCCGGCGGCTGGTTGGTGCTGTTGAAGTACGGGTTGTTCCTGGGTATGGAGTAGGGGGCCGTGCAGCAGTCAGTGTCCACGTCCACCCTCAGAACAGACCCTGTGAAATCACTGAGAACACAGGACCGCCGGTGAAATCCTTGGACAACATAGGTGCCGCTTGCGAAATCGCTGCGTACAACGCGGTCTGCACGACAAGGTTCCACGGGCGAGGTGGGCGGAGATCCCCTCACCTCAGTCCGTCCATCTCCTCCATGTCGTCCAGGGTAATCATGCCGTCTCCCAGGACGATGTGTAGCAGGCCATCCGGGCCAAACAGCAGTTGACCCCCCAGATGCTTCCTGTGGAGCTCGGCCACCTCCATCAGCACGCGTGTGTTCCGACTTTCCACCATGTTGGGGTTTTTCCTGATCGCAGAACGGACGAGGGGGTTATGAAGGGATTTGTGCATCGTAGGGGCGCTGTGACTTGTCGTCGCGTACAAAGGGTGGACACTCTTGGTCACGGGGTGTGCAGGTTTTCCTACAGGCCAGCAGTAATGCCACTCCCCCCGACGCGTTAGAGCCAAATGAGCCATACAACACACAGCAGAACATGTTAAAGCAATTTGGGATGAAACAACATTATGTAAATTTTTATTGGATGCACGTCATGATCAATCTGAAAGTAACAACTTGCTATGGAGATAAGAGTTATTTTGTTGAGTAATTGAGTAAAAGGATACCACAGCAGAAGGCCACTGGCGTGTGAAAACAAGCTAACTTCCTAACAACGACAACACGCCAACGGGACAAAGAAGTGTCTACACTGAGTTTAGACTTTGGGGTGGATCTCAACTCAAAGAGTTATTACCCAAACCCATGAAGTGATGCCTTTCCAAGTCCAGAAGAAAAAAGAACTGGCTTCATATTAGCACCCATAAAATGTTTAATGATGTGTTGTTTTGGGCAGAGTATTTAGACAGAGAAATTCCTGTTACTTTTCTTCAACATTGTTTCTATGCCAAGAAGAGATCAACTATATCACACTAAGCGACATTGAAATACCGATGTTATGACCAGTCCTTTGACGGGCCTGCCACCTCCAAGGTTATAATTGCTGTTTGAAACATTACGCATTTAAACTGAGCCGTACAACTGTGATTATCATAATAAAATACGTAATATGAGAAGATTGCTTGGTTAATAACGACCTGTTGTGCAACAAAGAATCTAATCAAGGGGCCAGAAAATTTTTGTTGTCATTAGTGCTGCTGTATAATTAAACACCATCGTCATTCCTTTTTTTAAATAATAGCAAGACTTCGCTGTCAGAAAGCCTGAACAGAACCTGACTTGGCTGCAAGCTGGCGTGGGGTTGCGTTACAAACCAACAACCAAAAGTAAAATGTCACGTCCAAGCGTTTACCTCAGGAATAACAGTAAATTCATTGTGTGCAGTTGAACAGTCAACACGTAAAGCATAAGGTGTGGTGTGATCTTGGACCGTCCCGTACAGTTGACGGTTCATTCAAATCTGCATTATTATCAATAAGCACGAGGGGTCGATCAATATTTAGGGTTCCCAATTGTACCCAGCGGAGGTGGACTCGACCGTGACACTTCCGCATTGCCCGCATCCCTGAACGGGTATTAGACCATGTTTGTCGCGGGTTTCTCTGTAATACCTGGAGACGGTGTACTCCACCACGCGCAGGATGTGGTCATGGGGTCCGATGGCCCATCGCTCCTGGTTGGTGGTATAGGAGACATACAGCTTGCCGTTCTTCTTGTAATTGGGGTGGAACGCTAGGCTCAGCAGACCTCTTTCATCTCCCCCCTGCGGTCAGAGAACAAACACAAAAGACCTGTGAGTTCATGACGCCCTGTCTCTCTTTTTTCCTTTCTTTTCATCTTTCTCTCCTTTCCTGTCTTTCTTTTATTTGTTCTGTCCGTCTGTCTGTGGATGCGAGCAGCTAGGGTTTAAAGCCGGCCCCCATAGCCCTTACACACCCACACCACACAGCCAATCGGCTCAGCCCGTGTCACTGCACATTGCTTACCCCCATTCTCTCTCTTTCTCTGTCGCTTTCTCCATCCATCTTGGTCATCGTAGATCCCCATCCCTCTCAACCTTACCCCCCTCTTCTGCACGCATACATCCACCACCACCCCTTGACTACTGCCTTACAAACCATTAGAAAACATTTGACTCCAGGCTGCACCCCCCCCCCCCATCCACTCCACCCCACCCTGGTGCTTGTCCTCAGGGTTGGGGGGCCCCGCGACGTCCACTCTCTCCCGGGGGGCCTCCATTGTGCGGTGATTTGTGTGTATAATCTTCGGGGGATATCCGTGAATGCAACGCAGAGTGTCTGAAAGAATTTATTAGCTCACTCGCAGTTCATAGAGAGTCCTACGACACCCCCCGCCCGACCTCCCCACCCAATCACCAAATCCATGCAAAATTAATGGATAAGGGGTTGGGTGTGGGGGGGCTGAACAGGGAAAGAGCGGGCCAACTCCCACTGTCTTGGCTACATGTTTAGAAAGCGTCTAAATTGCTTGTGTGATACTTAAACCTTTGTCTCACCCCAGAGGCAGCTCACTACATCAGTTGTCAGTCGCTCTGGTGGTCCTCCATCAGTTAGCTGTAATAAGCAGCTATAGCGTTTCAGTCCCTAGGCAAAGCAATCAGGTAGGCCCTTTTTTGTCTCACTCCCCCTCCCTCGCTCATTCCCCTCCCTCCCTCCCAACCTCTCTCCCAACCTCCCTCTCTCTCTCTATCTCTCTGTATTTTAACAAAAGAATGAACAAAACGCCTGGCTTAGGTGCGAAGAATGTTTAAAATGCGCCCCCTTTCCATTTTTCGCGGGCCGCGTGGTTTTTGTCCCGGCGCTCCAAAAAGGCTCCGGTTACTTTCCCGCCCAATATTACGGACGAAACACTGCTGGGGGAAAATTATGAATCAAAACCCCCTACAGAACCCTATACAGGAGGCCAGCCAGCACCGGCCAACAGACAAGCCTGCAACCATACAATGCCTTTCGCCTGCGTCAACCCCTTGGAATTCCCTCTCAAAATATATTTTAACAAAAAGAATCCAGGCAGGGAGAAAGAGAAGGTCTGGTCTTTGTGTTTGGCCTGGAGTTTGGGCGCATTAGGAGAGGAGTAGTCCCATGTCACAGGCCAAGCAACACAGACCATAAATTAATTTAAGTGTACTGGATCCCCCAGAAATGGTTTGGATGGTGCACGGCCTGGCCCAGTTCAATACAGTGGTGACAGGGGCTTGATGCTAACGTCAGAACAGAGGACTGCTTCCAGTGGAATGGAAGTGTCTTCCTCGTGAATCATAACTTGCGATCATCCGATATGATTCCCTATTATAATTTTCAAGCCCCATGAGATTCTAAACTTTGGGAAAGAAAATGTGCACATGCATTTCACAAAAAGGAATGAGTTCCTTAGCACAAGAAAATACGAGAATGACGTCAGTTCTGCTTTGCTCCAATGAATATTTGTTTTGTGGGGTTAAGGGGGAGGGAGTGGGTAAAAAACAAGCAGCAGGTGGATGCTAGAGAGTTACAGAGGATTCCAGTTTGCCACACACATTTTGAAGAACCTTTCCTTTCCTCACCTCCAAATGTTAGATTAAGGATGCAGTGACCTAATTTACCCAAATATACACTCCGAAGGCCGAAACAAAAACCAAGGAAGGAGGCATATGATCACTAGCTAAAGGAACTTCAAGGAGCCGGGTGATATTAGCTCTGTCGCTACTGGTTGATATTAGCTCTGTCGTTACTGGTTGATATTAGCTCTGTTGCTACTGGTTGATATTAGCTCTGTCGCTACTGGTTGATATAAGCTGTGTCGTTACTGGGTGATATAAGCTGTGTCGTTACTGGTTGATATAAGCTGTGTCGTTACTGGTTGATATAAGCTGTGTCGTCACTGGTTGATATAAGCTGTTTCGTTACTGGTTGTCCAGACAGGAATGAATAAGAATGGCAGTGGAAGACCCGGTAGGGGGAAGGGGGGACCTCGATGATGTTACTCGATGATGTCATTTTGCCTCCTCTGTTAGGCACTCCACAAATCAAAACAAGCTCGCTCCTTTCATGACCACCGTCCCTCTCCCTGTGGGGGTGTGGGCAGTGCACCTCCCTACAATGACGCTCCACAAACACCTGCCTCCACATTTACCGCGTCGGACGGATGTTTTCTGTCCTTTTAGGTGTTTTCTTTTTGGCTGGGTGAGAGCTATTTTTTAGGCATCAGGAGCCAACGATAGCAGTGGTTGGGGGGGTATTCGGCAGCATTCCACAGAGCCGGGGAAACAGGAGCCGGAGCAGGCAGCATGGTGAGTGGCTACCGTTTCCAGTCCCGCCAGTCTGCTGCCTTTCATAGCCATGATTCATGGTTCAGCTCCTGGCATTGTCACCCAGCACCTTTTGATCCTCTTTGGATCACGTCGATCCCTGCAAAAAAGGCATTCCACCAGGAGGAGAGCTGACGGGGGTAAAAACAATGAAGCCCCATTTACCTCTGAAATATTCACACTCACCCCTCCACCTCCTTCCCCAGGAGTTACTCCACCTCCCCCAGGAGTTACTCCACCTCCCCGTAGAGTTGCACCTCCACCCTCAACAAGTTACTCCACCTCCCCTAGATTGGTCTAGGGTCAGATTGGACTGAAAACCTTTTCCAAGAAGCCAGTAAATTTCATGTCAGCCGAAATAACTCTCCCGGGTCTGCTGCCCAACCTTGATATAGAGCAACTTTCACTTGACCTTCGCTTGACATCCTCCAGGCTCCTCTTCCAATTACATTAATGGGATAACACTGCCACTTTAGAGCTTCAACTCTCAGAAGGAGTCAACAGCAGAGGAGTTCCGGCTAATTTGTCACCGGCGAGGCACTTATCTCCGACAGTCTGCGAGGAAGCTCTGCACTCCGCGGCTGAGTTAGCCAGACAGCTGTGAATGCAGTGTGACAGGGCACGATAACACGGCATGAGCCAATTGTTTCGCTGTGAAATATTTCACCGGTTGCCTGGGGGCTCCAGCCCTGTCATATGAGCTAATAAACTTCAATGGTGGTGCTGGGGCAAAACCCACACTGTTCAAAGCAGATGTCTTCATTCCAAACCGCTGTCGCCACATTTGCCTTTGCCGCTGGCTGGCGTGAGCAACCGACATCGGCGCTGCTGGATTTGCAAACATACGCGATGTGTGACTGCACATGGAATCAAAGCCAGCACTTTTTGCCAGCCACCGCCAGGCACAAGGATATTTATGCATTAAGTGCGGCTGTCGTGCTATCCCGTCCCGCGGCATCTGGTAGTGGTTCGCACTTGAAGCAGAAAACCTGAGACAAGTGAACTGGCTGAGCACCTCAGTTGGCGCGTCGCAGTCTTACATGCCGGTGCTCAAACATGGCGAACAAGAGGTGCGGCGTGGCAGGCAGACGTGTACTCATGAAGGAACCCAGGTCAGGGCCGACATGCGTGTTACCGCCTGAACATCAGCCTGGCAGTGGTGGCGCAAGCCTACTTCCAATTACAGAGTGCCTTGAAAATTGAAATAACCAATCAGAGGATAGTGATTGTGAAAAAGAGAAAAAGAAACAGATACCAAGGGAAATTGGGGTGAGAGAGAGATGGAGGGGCACTCTATCTCCATTGCTTCATCTCTCTCTCCATCTCTCTGTCCATCTCACTTCATCTCGCTCTCCATCTTTCTCTCTCCAGACACAGCGCTCTGTGTGTGGGATGTCAGAATTAGCAGGCTTCCTACCGGGAAGAGGAGGCCAGCTAGTGTGTTAAACACACACATACACACACAAAAACCAAGTAATGACAGGAGGGGAAGGGTAGATTGGGTTTCAGGGAACACCCACGGTGCACTGAGGAGAGAGAGCCTCCCTCTTAGCATTGTTTCCAAGCGGGTCGCCTTAATTGCCACCGGGGGGGGGGGTCGTCAGGGCCCGGGCTAGAGGAACCACAGAACATTACAATCCAGCCAGGGAGGCCCTGCCAATGATAGAAGAAACAAAAATAGGAAACCTTATCACCCGTCCCCGTCTCAGTCCTCCTCATCTGCCGGGTCCCCCGGGTCGCTGGGACCCCTGGCCGTATCTGTGTAGGGGGAGCCATCCTGTTGACGCTGGGAGTAAACACCTCGGCGTCCCCTGGCAGCCTCTCCGGTTGCTGAACCCCCCTCCCCCTGGGCGGCCCGAGCCTTGTAGCGGCCAGCGTTGTGGCATAGGACAGCGGAGACCACGGCCACCCTCTAATTGTCATAATGATTGTTTTATCCGCAGCCATTAGGTTAAATTATGATAAGACAGTGTGGGGGGGTCATCCAGGGTCCCCATGGGGCCGTTTTGCATGTCCTTTCGCTGGGGTCTGCTTCACTCCCTATAAGCTCTGCCGTCCTCTCTCTAAAGGTCCGGCTGGGGGGTGGGGGGTGGGTGCATAATAAATAAACTTCCTGCCCAAAAAGTGTGCCCCTTCAACCTCCTTCCCATCGTCTTCATTTCCCTATCGCTGAACACTTTTTAAACATTTCGCATTCGAATACCGGAGGCAAATGCGGAGGGGGGGAGGGGGGGGGTAAGAAAGAACTGTCATGGTGAATTCCAGACCATTTCAGAAGCTTTAAAATCCTTCACAGCTGTGAAGAGTGATGTTTCCAACTGGTGGCACTCGACCCAGTGACGCATGCTTGAGACACACCGCTCCAATACGGCCGATCCCCCGCCGGGCCTGGAAGACGACGTCCGTGGAAAAAAAACATGTCTTCCTCTTGAATTTTTTAGCCCAGCGGCGGTGACAACAAAGCTGTGGAGGAGCGGGCCGTCGGTGATGATCGCATTTCTCTCTTTGCGGCCCCTTCCCTCTCAGAGAACTTGCCAAAGCAAACAGCTGTATAACATGTCTTTCACGGTGGAGGCCGGCCTCTGGTCCCCTGTTCCCCGGAAGTTAGACTTCCATGATGGTGGGAGGTCGAGCTGACCAGACAGGCTAGCTAAATGTCAGATAGGTGATCATTCCCTTCTGAAGAATCAGATCAGTGGAAGGTTTTCCCGTCTCGAGGAACCCATGGTGGAAAGGCAATGGCAGCGCGTTCTCTCGTATGTGGGTGTGTGTGTGTGTCTTGACAAACCATTGCCAGAAGGGCCACAACAGACAAAATATACTAATGTCATCTTTAGAGGCCGAAGACAGAGTGACAGGGCAACTAGAAATGCAGTGGGTCTTTCAGTACTGTGAAAGGGTTGGTGCTGTGGGGAGTCATGTTTTGAATGAAGAACTGTATTATCTTCAGCCCATGGAATGTCGGTGGAGGGGAAACCTACAGTGTAAAACTGTGTAAAAGTGAAAGACATCGAGCCATCTTGTAGGAATTAGCTGCACACTGCATTGTTCTCAACATGTGTGCTAAGCTAATCGGAGGCTAGTAACGTGAGGATCGTATTGGTACAATTAAATAAAAGTAGCTGATGGTTTTCTAGTAATCGTTTAATGAATGGTTAGCGTGGAGAGAAGAATCCAGTTTTAAGGGGCGTTTAGGCTGGACGAAACCGCACTGGTTAGTCAGACGTTAAGGAATTAGCTAAGTATATGTATTGGGGAAGCTGTGCATCACTCCCTTGTCAATACTTGTAGCTAACACACTTGAAAATGAACTGTCAAGATACGTTTAAAGAAACAATGTTCAGTCGAGGAGCCGTCGGTTGGCTGACTAGCGTTGTTCGACACATGAACGAGAGTTTGGAGCAGTCCTGATCCACTCCTGGCAAACGAATAAAGTGCACTCATGTTCCTTACTGACCTTGAGTCCACTCTGCACCATCTTGTGGATATCCAGGAATGGCTCTTTCAGCAGCTCCATGTTGTGGGTGAGCACCCGGACAAAACCTTCCCTCTCCAGGACAAAGAGACGCTGGGATCCGTCCCCACAGTGCACCACAGCCACCGGCTGCCTCAGGCCACTCAACACCTCCTGGGCACAGTAGCAGTTGTGCTTGTGTTTCCTGGGCGACCAGAGGAGGAACAAAAGGTCAAGGGTCGCTGACGGATAATCCCGTTAAAAGAGATTGGGGGTGAGGGAGTGAGCGAGAGAAGTGTAGAAAACTGAACCGCCCCTCCCCACACACACACACACACACACACACACACACACACACACACACACACACACACACACACACACACACACACACACACACCTCCCCTCCTCAAAATATAGATAATGATTGAGTCACATAGACAGTTAAGTTAAAACCAGTAAAGGAAGAATGAAAAAAAAGTGCAGATAAAGTTTGAGAAAGGGTTCAGACAATTCACTAGACAAGGAGGTTCATATGCTATGGCCATGCACGTGTAAACACATTCCTGATTCCACTGGAGAACAGTGGGGAACAATGTTCATAATAGAGGTCGCTGGTGTGGGGAGCTGTGGCATTGCTAGGATCACTATACACCCCCCCTCCGGGACAGAAAGTACAGAGTTTTGAATGTACATAAGGAACATTATAATGTCTACATTGTTATAATGCGATCGGAATTATAGATGAATAGATTAGGGGCTATTCTTTTATAATAATAGTTTTTTGTCCATTTGAGATCCAGAACTAACGAAGCCACTGGTGGGGTGGGTCCCTCAAGTTGTGCAAAAAGTGTTGCCTGAACCACAATTCCCATTTGGTTGTGGGGAACGGAACATCTAAACCCCATTGTGGAACATCTAAACCCTGTCATTGAACATCTAAACCCCACAGGGAACATCTTAACCCAATTGTGGAACATCTAAACCCGTCATTAAACATCTAAACCCCATTGTGGAACATCTAAACACCATTGTGGAACATCTAAACCCCATTGTGGAACATCTAAACCCCATTGTGGAACATCTAAACCCCATTGTGGAACATCTAAACCCTGTTGTGGAACATCTAAACCCTGTTGTTGAACATCTAAACCCCACAGGGAACATCTTAACCCTGTTGTGGAACATCTAAACCCCGTCATTGAACATCTAAACCCCGTCACTGAACATCTAAACCCCATCATTGAACATCTAAACCCGGTCATTGAACATCTCAACCCTGTTGTGGAACATCTTTACCCCATCATGGAACATCTTAACCCCATCATGGAACATCTAAACCCGGTCATTGAACATCTCAACCCTGTTGTGGAACATCTTTACCCCATCATGGAACATCTTAACCCCATCGTGGAACATCTAAATCCGACGTGGAACATCTTAACCCCGTCATGAAACATTTAAACACCGTTGTGGAACATCTAAACCCCATCGTTGACCACCGCAGCAGCCTACTAACACACGAGGGCAATGACACTGTTGCATTGAGTGGTGCGGGCGGGGGTGTGTGCATGACGTCAGATGACTTTGGTGGTTTCGACTCCTCGGCCACGGCACCATCTGGATGACGATTGCCTCTCAAAAGACACGGGAGGAGAGGGCCAGAGAACAGGGTAGTGGAGGAGGATGATGGAGTTCGGACGGGAAGGGTCGGCTCGACCAGAATTCCTTCGGATGAGTGGCTGCCAACAGATGCTCTGTATCTCTCAGCCGTACCACAGATCACTGCAGCGCTCCTTTCTTTGCATCATCATAGCAAGGGCTCATTACTAGGGTGGACCAGAGCCCCATCATCCAGGAACGCCAGCAGCACTAAGCCGGCCCTCCTAGACTTGACAGAATCAGCATAGTTCCACTGGTCTGGTCCGGGTCCAGATGGCAGGGCGGTCAGAAGGTCATGTCCGTCAGCCCGGGGAGTGGGGGGTGGAGCGACCTGCTTTCCAAACTGCACCCTACCCACTCTGTGTGCCCCTTCTCACCGGGGCCTATGGGAACTGGGTTAACACGGCCCCGTTGGTCATTTGGGAGACGCTCGTCGTTCACTCAGTAGTGACCAGGGATCCATTCCGGGGGGCTTAGGGGCTCTCTCACGCCGGCGGACAAAAGGTAGAAATGCGCCTGTGATCTACAGCCGCCCGCTAGCACTGAGGGAGCACTGGCGGCTTCCGGCTAACGCAGGCCAAGCATTTCTATTGTTCCGCTAAATCCGGGCCGAATGCAACCCAAACAAACAGCCGGCTCTGGTGATCACTGGGGATAGCTGTGGCATGTGAATTCGGGGGGGGCGGGGGGTGGCATTCCGCTGGTACATGGAGGGGGATCATCCAGGCGTGGCTTTGGCATGATTTCCATGACCCGTAGGTGGGGGGGGGTCGTTGGCCAGTCAAAAGTGCACACTGGATTCCGGGTGTGGGGGGAGAGACTGATTGGAGAGACTGATGCTTCTCTCCCCGAACTCACCAACAACAGCCTTCTGTGGAGCAGCAACTTAATATTTAAAATACATATTGACTAGTACAAAACTGGTACCAACCTGTTTATGTCTTCAACGTTCTCATCACCCAGGTAGTTGGAGTCTTGCCCCCGTGTTTGTTTCCGTTGGAAATCGGGGAAGCACAAGCCTCCGTCCCTCTTGCCGTAATACTGGCAGAATTCATCCACGTCGGCCTGGAACAGCTCTGGAAAACCCCACAGACAAGAGACGGGGAGATTGCCATGACTCAAGTGACTACATCACACCGCGCTTAAAATCCCCGATGCGAGAACATCATCAAAATAACCATCAAGCTGAACCAAATCCCATCTTAGTTATGGTTGCCCTTAATGCACGTTTACTCAGCTTTAGTCCTTAAGCCCTCAGACGTTTGGGTTTTGAGTGTTGTGAGCCAAACCAAATCCCGGCTAACTCTGGGCTAAACAAGTGAAGAGACCCTTGGTGGGGGGGGGGGGGTGGGTGTAGAGGGAAGGCTAGACAGGCCAACCGGTTTGGATCCGAGCCGGGTGGAAGGAATATGCTAATCAGCCAGTTGATCACCTATCCAAATCGTCAGCAGTGCACCAATCCGGAGGGCCACACCCAAATTGACCTTTACTTTAAGCCCTATCACCATAGCTCTCAGCTCGTCAGAATCAGCTTTGTTCACCAGGTATGTGTACACATACGAGGACACAAAGATTTTGTATATTTTAACACAGGCTGCTGCTAAGATTCAATTAAAGTACAGTAAGGAGACCGTTCCAAATGGTTCCCTATTCAGTATGTGGTGCACTGGTTTATACCAGGGCCACTGCCCATTGGGCTCTGGTCTAAATGCAGCTCAACTATGGAGAGTTAGGGTTCCGATGAGAAAGTACCCCAACGGTTCTGGCCTTCATCAAGCCTGAAGGCAGCATATGGGAGCAGCATGTGAAATGTGAGACATTCTAATTCAACACTAACCATTGTTTAATTAACATCCCAGTCTTCCAAACACTAACATTAAAAAAAAAATCTGGAAGGAAGAAATATTCTGCCTGCTCAAAAGAAATGACGTTTCCGAGCGGTGATCGATTGTATTCCACAGCTCACTCAGACTTCTGGAGAGGTTAAAGCAAAACGTCGCCAATCACACTCAGAACATCTTTATTTCTCTTGGACCTGCCAGGTGTACTGCCCATAAAGGTAGTCCAATAATAAAGGGCACAAATGTGACACAAGAAAAAAATCCCATTCACAAACAGCAACCTCAGCCCGAACCAAAAACCTTCACAGTCACTCCGCTATTGCAAAGTCCACCCCCGTTCTTATTGTGCTAAAAGGGCAAAACCACTAACATGGTGAAAAGAATGCAAGCAATGGTGGATCTTACCTAAAAACAACTGTGGCAATATTGTTTCCTTAGCAGAGACCTCGGAGGGCTGGAGGAGCAGGAGAGCAAATACTACCGTGGTAAAAACACAAACAGGACTGGCTGTCTCTCCTTTCATCTCTCCTTTCACACCTCCCTGACTCCCTCCGTCCTCGGCCCCAGCGGACACCGACCGCAAGGCTTCACCACACCACCGCTGGAGGTGATAGGATATCCCACCAAACATCTAAACACAACACGGAGATCAAACGCTCCCTCAGGAAACACACACAAACACAAACCCGCTAGCAGTCGCGATTCGCGGGCCTATGCCACCCACTGGTTTTGCGTCGTCAGTTATCTCAACCATGCTGGTCCAAGGATCTCAGGTGCGGAGGGGGGAGGTGGGAGGTGGAGGGGGGAGGGGAGGAAGGAGGAGTGGTGGCAGGCCTCTAAGTTAGAGTGACACTCGGGTCATAAAAGGACTTAGGGAAAAACTAGCTATAACTCCCCAAAATGTCCCCAAATTTCAAAACATTCCGCATGTAAGTCTATGGACCGTATTTTTCTTAATGAAATTAATTGGGAGCTCATTTAAATATTGTTACTTCCTGTAAAAACTATCAACAGGTATTGGCGGAGTCTAGACATTTGAGAGTTGGTATTGTGGTGATTGCTTGAATATTTTCATCTGTATAGCATGCAGAGTGAATAGAATAGTATGTAAAAAGTTGTGCTACGCTGTACAGGCAAGCACACCTAATTGGCTGTAAGCTGTGGTATATGAGACCGTATCCCATGAGTACGACAAAACATTCCTTTTCACGGTTGTAATTCACTCAGTAATCAGTTTACAATAGCATTAAGGCATAGCAGAGGTTTCGGTATATGGCCTATATGCCAAGGTAAAGCTCTGTTCTTATGCAGGATGCAACACAGAGGGCCACAGTGAACTGGTCATGTATGCCCCCAGTCCGCCCCCCAGTCCCATATGTCTTCACTACAGACATTTAGGTACCTGGATGACTGCAGGCACACAACACTCCTCGTGACACTCGATAACAGTGGGTGATTGCGGCAGGTACATTTTAAGACCCCAACCACGCCAATATATACAGAGACGTGATATAAAGGTTTCTGTGTACGGACCCTTAGCTCTTTTCTGTCTCGTAGTGTAAAAAAAAGTGCCCAGCCGAACGCGGAGCTGAAGAGAGACTTTCAGGCTGAGCAGGAGGATATTTAAAGATGCAGCAAATGCTGGAGGTCAAATGCAACACTGTTGGTCGGAACATTGCATGGGTTCTTGCCAGATAAAATAAAGTTCTGAAAGGTTTTAGAATGTATTCTTCACTGTCCAGGGTCACGGTCAATGGTTCAACCCCATTGGCTGCGACCACACTCTCTGGGGTTGTCTCTGGGATATGAAAATAGACACATTTTCATTTCACACCCACACACTTGTAAAACACCTGTGTGAAACAAGCCAAATAACAGAAAATTTGACCAGAAATGTAACAGTCTGATGAATATGAATTTTTCTCCTATAAATGCCGAAATGACCTGCATCCAGAAAGTGCCCCTTAGATCCATAGGAGGAAACGTGTGTCCTGAATTACATGTACTTAAAGGACCATCCAATTTGGACTATTTATGGTTAACAGAGCACAGTGGTCTGTCTCTCACTCTCTTTCTCTCTCTCTCTCGATCTCTCTGTCTTTCTCTCCCACTCTCGTTCTCTCCCTCCACGGTGCTCCCCGCTTTGATTGTACTGCCAGTGAAAAAGAAAGAAAAGCGAAAGGGAGCGAGAGAAAAAGAAAGCGAGAGAAAGCGAGCGAGAAAAGAGAGAGCGAGAAAGAGGAGGGGAGAAAAAAGATCCCCATTCCAGGCAGTGAGCGAGCGCTAAGGTTTTACTTCCATCTGGTTATCTTCCAAGACAACCTGGGTGGCCACCCAAAGTACTTGACATCTTGATGCACTTCAGCAGCTTTACATATACACAACCTTTGTAGAAAAATAAATGTGTCATTCGTCACCACATATGCTGATCTGTGTAGAGAGGGAGAAAGAATGGAGGGAGGGAGGAACCAGGGGGACGACTTACTCCTCTGGCTCAGGCTCCTGGTATCAAGCTCTGGGTTTAACTGTGATCTTTCCCTGCTGTCTGCCAACTCACTGGCTGGTGTCTCAGTCCCGTTTCACCAAACCTCCACCCCCCCCCACACACACACACACTCCTCTCGCTCTCCTTAAAGCACTAATTGAATTGCTTCCCTCATGGCCGGTAGGTGAAGATTCCTGCGCCTGGGAGACTTGGTTTGACTGTGATGGAATGTGAGGGTTCGGTTGGCGGTAGGTGTGTGAAGACAGTGGGCTCGACCCACCACATTGGATGTTTTGAAACTGTTCTCTGCTC